>CM061548.1:419584772-419760404 GCA_030864215.1 Capsicum pubescens
ATTTTTTTCCCATAGCACATCTGAATCCCGGGCTCACCCCGAAACCCTGGGCTATAGCACATCGATTTAGCCCGAAAATGCCCCATTCACGTCATTTCACCAGTTTATCCACCTAAATATCTACTAAAAACTAAACAGACCAAACTGGGATGATACCCAACCTCCTAGGAATGCCCCGGTCGATTCTCAGCCCCACAGCACGCCCAGACCTCGGGCCCATCCCCAAAAATGTGGGCTATAGCACACCGATTTGGCCCGAAAATGCCCCGTTCATACCGTTTCACCCGTTTGTCCACCTAAATGGTCACAAAAAATTAGACGGACCACACTGGGATGATCCCCAACCTTCCTGGGACCCGCGGTCAATTTTTGGCCCACAACACGCCTGGACCCCAGGCCCACCCCCGATACCGTGGGCTATAGCACACCGATTTGGTCCAAAAATGCCCCGTTCGTGCCGTTTCGCCCATTTGTCCACTCAAATGGCCATGAAAAATTAAACGAACCATACTGGGATGATCCCCAACCTCCCTGGCATACCTCGGTCGATTTTTGTCCCACAGCACACCTGAACATCGTGCCTAACTCCAAAATCGTGGGCTATAGCACACCTATTTGGCCCGAAAATGCCCCGTTCGCGTCGTTTCACCCGTTTGTCCACCCAAATAGCCACTAAAAATTTAACGGACCAAACTGGGACAATCCCCAGCCTCCCAAGCACACCCCGGTCGATTATCAACCCCACAAGCCGCCCAGATATGGGCTATAGCACACCAATTTGGCCCGAAAATGCCCTATTTCAGCCGTTTGTCCACCCAAATGGCCAATAAAATTAAACGGACCACACTAGGATGATCCCCAACCTCTTTGGCATGCCCCGGTCAATTTTTGGCCAACAACACGCCTGGACCCCGGGCCCACCCTCAAAATCGTAGGCTATAGTACACCGATTTGGCCCGAAAATGCCCCGTTCACGCTGTTTCACCCCGTTTGTCCACTTAAATGGCCATGAAAAATTAAATAGACCACAAAGAGATGATCCCCGACCTCCTTGTCACGCCTCGGTTGATTTTCGGCCCACAGCACGCCCGGACCTCGGGCCCACCCCTAAAACTGTGGGCTATAGCACACCAATTTTGCCCAAAAATACCCCGTTCGCGTCGTTTCGCCTGTTTGTCCACCCAAATGGCCACAAAAAATTAAACGGACCACACTGGGACAATCCCTAATCTCCCTGGCACGCCTCGGTCGATTATCAGCCCACAGCACACTCGGGCCCCGGGCCCACCCTCGAAACTGTGGGCTATAGCACACCGATTTAGCCCGAAAATGCCCCATTCGCGTCGTTTCGCCCGTTTGTCCACCTAAATGGCCATGAAAAAACAATCGAACCATATTGGGACGATCCCCAACCTCCCTGGATTGTCCCAGTCGATTTTTGACCCACAGCACGCTTGGACCCCTAGTCCACCTCCGAAACCATGGGCTATAGCACACCAATTTGGCCCGAAAATGCCCCATTCGCTCTGTTTTTCCTGTTTGTCCACCCAAATGGCCACGAAAAATTAAACGGACCACACTGGGACGATCCCTAACCTCACTGTCATGCCCCGATCGATTTTTGACCCACAACACGCCCGGACCCCTACAACACAGTGATTTGGCCCAAAAATGCCCCATTTTGCCCCTTTGTCCACTCAAATGGCCACGAAAATTTAAACGAGCCACACTGGAATGATCCCCAACCTCCCTGGCAATCCCCGGTCTATTTTCGGCACACAGCATATCTAAACCCTGGGCCCACCCCAAAACCGTGGGCTATAGCACACCAATTTGCCCCCAAAATGCCCCATTCGTGCGGTTTCGCCCGTTTATCCACCCAAATGGCTACTAAAAATTAAACGGACCAAACTGAGATGATCTTCACCCCCCCAGGAATGTCCCAATCGATTATCAACCCCACAACATGCATAGACCCCCGGGCCCATCCCCGAAAGTGTGGGATATTGCACACCGATTTGGCACGAAAATGCCTCGTTCGCCCCGTTTCACCCGTTTGTCCACCTAAATGGTCACGAAAAATTAAAACGAACCACACTGGGACGATCCTCAATTCCCTAGCATGCCCCGATCAATTTTTAGCCCACAACACGCCTGAACCCCGGGCCCACCACCAAAACCGTGTGCTATAGCACACCGATTTTGCCCAAAAATGCCCCGTTCGCGTCGTTTCGCTCGTTTGTCCACCCAAATAGCCACTGAAAATTAAACGGGCCAATTTGGGTTGATCCCAACCTCCCAGGCATGCCCCGGTCGATTATCAACCCATAGCACGCCCAGACCCTGGTCCCATCCCTAAAATCGTGGGCTATAGTACACCGATTTGATCCGAAAATGCCCCATTCGCGTCGTTTCGCCCGTTTGTCCACCCAAATTGTCACAAAAAATTAAACGGACCACACTATGACGATCCCCAATCTCGCTGGCACGCTGCTGTTTATTTTTGGCCAACAGCTCGCTCGGACCCCGGGCCCACCCTCGAAACCATGGGCTATAGCACGCCCATTTGGCCCGAAAAATGCCCCGTTCGCGCCGTTTTGCTTGTTTGTCCACCCAAATGGCGACAAAAAATTAAACGGACCACACTGGGATGATCCCTAACCTCTTTGGCAAGCCCCAAATGATTCTCGGCCTACAGCACGCCCGGACCCCAGGCCCACCCCCGAAACCATGGTCTATAGCACACCGATTTGGCCCGAAAATGCCCCATTTGCGCCGTTTCGCCGTTTGTCCACTCAAATAGCTACAAAAAATTAATCAAACCACACTGGGAAGATCCCTACCCTCCTTGGATTGCCCCGGTCGATTTTTGACCCATAGCACACTCAGACCCCAGGCCCACCTCCGAAATCGTGGGCTATAGCACACCCATTTGGCCCGAAAATGCCCCGTACAGGCCGTTTTTTCCCGTTTGTCCACCCAAATGGCCACAAAAAATTAGACGGACCACACTGGGATGATCCTCAACCTCCCTGGCACGCCCAGGTTGATTACAGATGCCCGAAACCGGGCCCACCCCCTAAACCATGGGCTATAGCACACCGATTTGGCCTGGAAATTCCTCGTTCCCGCCGTTTTGCCCGTTTGTCCACCCAAATAGCCACGAAAGATTAAACGAACCATACTGGGATGATCCCTAACCTACCTGGCATGCCCCGGTCGATTTTTGACCCACAGTAGCTTCGGACCTTGTGCCCACCTCCAAAATCGTGTGCTATTGCACACCGATTTGGCCCAAAAATGCCCTGTTCGTGCCATTTCGCCTGTTTGTCCACCCAAGTGGCCACGATTAATTAAACGGACTACATTGGGACGATCCCCAATCTCCCTGGGATGGCCCGGTTAATTTTTGGCCCACAGAACGCCCGAAACCCGGGCTCACCCCCGGAGATCGTGGGCTAGAGTACACCGATTGGGCCTAAAAATGCCCCGTTCGGGCCGTTTCGCTCGTTTGTCCACCCAATTGGCCACGAAAAAATAAAAGGACCACACTGGGACGATTCCCAACCTTCCTTGGCACGCCCCGATCAATTTTCAGCCCACAGAACGTCAGACCTCGGGCCACCCCTAAAATCGTGGGCTATAACACACTCATTTAGCTCGAAAATATCCCGTTCGCGCCGTTTCTCCCGTTTCTCCCACAAAATGGCCACGAAAAATTAAATGGACCACATTGGGATAATCCTCAATCTCCCTGGCATGCCTCAGTCGATTTTCGGCACACTGCACACCTGGACCCTGGGCCCACCCCCAAAATCGTGGCTATAGCACACCGATTTTGCCCGAAAATGCCCCATTCATGCAGTTTCGCCCGTTTGTCTACCCAAATGCCCACAAAAAATTTAAACAGACCACACTGGGACGATCCCCAACCTCCCTGGCATGCCACGGTCGATTTTCGACACATAGCACTCCCAGACCCAGGGCCCACCCCCAAAATCATGGGCTATAGCACACCGATTTGGCCCAAAAATGCCCCATTTGCGCCGTTTCTCCCGATTGTCCACCCAAATGACCACGAAAAATTAAAAAGACCACACTAGGATGATCCCCAACCTCCCTGCATGCCATGATCGATTTTCGAGCAACAACAAGCCCGGACCCCGAGCCCACCCCCAAAACCATGGGCTATAGAACAACGATTTGGCCCAAAAAAGCCCCGTTCGCGCCGTTTCGCCCGTTTGTCCACCCAAATGGCCACGAAAAATTAAACGGACTACAATGGGACAATTCCCAATCTCCCTAGCACGCCTTGGACGATTTTTGTCCCGTAACATGCCCGAATCCCGGGCCCACCTCCGAAACCGTGGGCTATAGCACATCGATTTAGCCCCAAAATGCCCCATTTGCGCCGTTTCGCCCGTTTGTCCACCCAAATGGCCATGAAAAATTGAACGGACCACACTGGAACGATCCCCAACCTCCCTGGCATGCCCCAATCGATTTTCGACCCACAGTACTCTCGGACCCTAGGCCTATCCCCGAAATCGTGGGCTATAGCACACCGATTTGGCCCGAAAACGCCCTATTTTGCCCGTTTGTCCACCCAAATGGCCATGAAAAATTAAACGGACCACACTGGTATGATCCCCAACCTCCCTGGTACGCCCTGGTCGTTTTTCAACCCACAGCCCGCCTAAACCCTGGGCCCACCCCTAAAACCGTGGGCTATAGTACACCAATTGTGCTCGAAAATGCCCCGTTCGCGCCGTTTCTCCCGTTTGTCCACCCAAATGGCCACGAAAAATTAAACGAACCACACTAGGATGATCCCCAACCTCCCTGGCATGCCCCGATAGATTTTTGACCAACAACACGCTTGAACCCCGGGCCCACCCCCAAAACCGTGGGCTATAGCACACTAATTTAGCCCGAAAATGCCCCGTTCTTGCCGTTTTACCCGTTTGTCCACCCAAATGGCCACTAAAAATTAAACGGACCAAACTGGGATGATCCCCAACCTCCCAGGCACGCCTCGGTCGATTATTAGTCCCACAACACTCCAAGACCCCAGGCCCACACCCAAAACCGTGGGCTATAGCACACTGATTTTGCCCGAAAAAGCCCTGTTTCTCTCATTTGTCCACCCAAATGGGCACGAAAAATTAAACGGACCACACTGGGATGATCCCCAACCTCCCTAGCATACCCTGGTCAATTTTTGGCCCACAGCACGCAACCCCGAGCCCACCCCCGTAACCGTGGGCTATAGCGAACCGATTTAACCCAAAAATACCCCGTTCGCGTCGTTTCGCCCGTTTGTCGACCCAAATAGCCACTAAAAATTAAACAGACCAAACTGGGACGATCCCCAACCTCCCAGGCATGCCTCAGTCGATTATCAGAATCACAACATGCCCTGAGCCCTGACCCCAGGCCCACCCCCAAAACCGTGGGCTATAGCACACCGATTTTTCCCAAAAATGCCCCATTTGCGCCGTTTCTCCCGTTTGTTCATTCAAATTGCCACAAAAAATAAAATGGACCACACTGGACGATCCCTAACCTCCCTGGCATGCCCCGGTCAATTTTTCGCACACAGCACACCTGAACCCTGGGGCCACCACCGAAATCATAGGCTATAGAGCACCGATTTGACCCAAAAATGCCCCGTTCGCGTCGTTTTGCTCGTTTGTCCACCCAAAAGGCCACTAAAAATTAAACGGACCAAACTGGGACGATCCCCAACCTTCCAGGTACACCCCGTTCGATTATCAAACCACAGCACACCCCAAAACCCGAGTCCACCCCGGAAACTGTGGGCTATAGCACACCGATTTGGCCTGAAAATGCCTCGTTCGGGCCGTTTCGCCCTTTTGTCCACCCAAATGGCCCCTAAAAATTAAACAGACCACACTGGGATGATCCCCAACCTCGCTGGTATCGTTCGATCAATATTTGACCCACAACACACATAGATCCCGGGCCCACCCCCAAAACCGTGGGCTACAGTACACCGATTTAGCCTAAAAATGCCCCGTTCGCCGTCGTTTCGGTCGGTTTTCAAGCTAAATAACCACGAAAAATTAAACCGACCACACTGGGATGATCCCCAACCTCCCTGGCATGCTCCGGTCAATTTTCGACACATGGCACGCCCGAAAACCGAGCCACCCTCAAAACCTTGGACTATAACACAACGATTTGGCCCAAAATAGCCCCATTCGCACCGTTTTGCCAATTTGTCCACACAAATGGCCACGAAAATTTAAAAGGACCACACTTGGGCAATGCACAATCTCCCTGGCATGCCTAGATCGATTTTCGGCCCACAACACGCCTGGACCCCGGGCCAACCCCCGAAACCGTGGTCTATAGCACACCGATTTAGCCAGAAAATACCCCGCTCACGCCGTTTCACCCGTTTGTCCACCTAAATGGGCATGAAAAATTAAAGGAACCATACTGGGATGATCTTTAACCCCCCTGGCACGCCCCGATCAATTTTTGACCCACAACATGCCTGAACCATGGGCCCACCCCCGAAACTGTGAGCTATAGCACACCGATTTGGCTCGAAAATGCCCCATTTGCGCCGTTTCATCCGTTTATTCACCCAAATGGCCACTAAAAATTAAACGGACCAATATGGGATGATCCCCAACCTCCCAGGGATGCCCTGGTGGATTATCAGCCCCACAACACGCCCAGACCTCAGGCCCACCCCCAAAACCGTGGGCTATAGCACACCGATTTGGCCCAAAAATGACCTGTTTCACCCGCTTGTCCACCCAAATAGCCACAAAAAATTAAACGAACCACACTGGGATGATCCCCAACTTCCCTGGCATGCCCCGGTCGATTTTCGGACCACAGCACTCCTGGACCCCGGGACAACCCCCAAAACCGTTGGATATAGCACACCAATTTTGCCCGAAAATGCCATGTTCACGCCATTTCTCCCGTTTGTCCACCCAAATGGCCACAAAAAATTAAAAAGATCACACAGAGATGATCCCCAATCTCCCTGGCACACACCGGTTGATTTTTGTCCCACAGCACTCCCGAACATCGGGCCCACCCTCAAAATCGTGGGCTATAGCACACCCATTTAGCCAAAAAATGCCCCGTTCGAGCCGTTTCTCCCGTTTGTCCATCGAAATGACCACGAAAAAATAAACGGACCACATTGGGACAATCCCAACCTCCCTGGCACACCCCGATCGATTTTTGGCCCACAGCACGCCCGGAGCGTAGGTCCACCCCCAAAACCGTGGGCTATAGCACAACGATTTGGCCCAAAAACTCCCCGTTTCGCCCATTTTTCCACCCAAATGGCCACGAAAAATTAAACAGACCACACTGGGATGATCCCCAACTTCCCTAGCATGCCCCGGTCGATTTTTTGCCCACAGCACATCTGAATCCCGGGCTCACCCCGAAACCCCGGGCTATAGCACACCGATTTAGCCCAAAAATGTCCCATTTGCCCCGTTTCGCCAGTTTATCCACCCAAATGGCTACTAAAAATTAAACAGACCAAACTGGGACCATCCCCAACCTCCCAGGAACACCTCGGTTGATTCTCATCCCCACAGTACGCCCAGACCCCGGGCCCATCCCCGATACTGTGGGCTATAGCACACCGATTTGGCCCAAAAATGCCCCGTTTGTGCCGTTTCGCCCGTTTGTCCACTCAAATGGCCACGAAAAATTAAACGAACCATACTAGGACGATCCCCAACCTCCCTGCATACCTCGATAAATTTTTGGCCCACAGCACGCCTGAACATCGGGCCCAACCCCAAAACCGAGGGCTATAGCATACTAATTTGGCCCAAAAATGCCCCGTTCGTGTAGTTTCACCCGTTTGTCCACCTAAATAGCCACTAAAAATTTAACAGACCAAACTGGGACGATCCTCAGCCTCCAGGCATACCCCAATCGATTATCAACCCCACAACACGCCCAGATACGGGGTTCACCCCAAAAACCGTAGGCTATAGCACACCGGTTTGGCCCAAAAATGCCCTATTTCAGCCGTTTGTCCACCCAAATGGCCACAAAAACGTAAACGGACCACACTAGGATGATCCCCAACCTCTTTGGTATGCTCCGGTTGATTTTCGGCCAACAACACGTCTGGACCCCGGCCACACCCTCAAAACCGTAGGCTATAGCACACCGATTTGGCCCGAAAATGCCCCGTTCATGCCGTTTCGCCCATTTGTCCACTCAAATGGCCATGAAAAATTAAACGAACCATACTGGGATGATCCCCAACCTCCCTGGCATACCTCGGTCGATTTTTGTCCCACAGCACACCTGAACATCGTGCCCAACTCCAAAATCGTGGGCTATAGCACACCTATTTGGCCCGAAAATGCCCCGTTCGCGTCGTTTCACCCGTTTGTCCACCCAAATAGCCACTAAAAATTTAACGGACCAAACTGGGACAATCCCCAGCCTCCCAAGCACACCCCGGTCGATTATCAACCCCACAAGCCGCCCAGATATGGGCTATAGCACACCAATTTGGCCCGAAAATGCCCTATTTCAGCCGTTTGTCCACCCAAATGGCCAATAAAATTAAACGGACCACACTAGGATGCTCCCCAACCTCTTTGGCATGCCCCGGTCAATTTTTGGCCAACAACACGCCTGGACCCCGGGCCCACCCTCAAAATCGTAGGCTATAGTACACCGATTTGGCCCGAAAATGCCCCGTTCACGCTGTTTCACCCGTTTGTCCACTTAAATGGCCATGAAAAATTAAATAGACCACAAAGAGATGATCCCCGACCTCCTTGTCACGCCTCGGTTGATTTTCGGCCCACAGCACGCCCGGACCTCGGGCCCACCCCTAAAACTGTGGGCTATAGCACACCAATTTTGCCCAAAAATACCCCGTTCGCGTCGTTTCGCCTGTTTGTCCACCCAAATGGCCACAAAAAATTAAACGGACAACACTGGGACAATCCCTAATCTCCCTGGCACGCCTCGGTCGATTATCAGCCCACAACACACTCGGGCCCCGGGCCCACCCTCGAAACTGTGGGCTATAGCACACCGATTTAGCCTGAAAATGCCCCATTCGCGTCGTTTCGCCCGTTTGTCCCACCCAAATGGCCATGAAAAAATAATCGAACCATATTGGGACGATCCCCAACCTCCCTGGATTGTCCCAGTCGATTTTTGACCCACAGCACGCTTGGACCCCCGAGTCCACCTCCGAAACCATGGGCTATAGCACACCAATTTGGCCCGAAAATGCCCCATTCGCTCCGTTTTTCCTGTTTGTCCACCCAAATGGCCACGAAAAATTAAACGGACCACACTGGGACGATCCCTAACCTCACTGTCATGCCCCGATCGATTTTTGACCCACAACACGCCCGGACCCTACAACACAGTGATTTGGCCCAAAAATGCCCCATTTTGCCCCTTTGTCCACTCAAATGGCCACGAAAATTTAAACGAGCCACACTGGAATGATACCAACCTCCCTGGCAATCCCCGGTCTATTTTCGGCACACAGCACATCTAAACCCTGGGCCCACCCCGAAATCGTGGGCTATAGCACACCAATTTGCCCCCAAAATGCCCCATTCATGCGGTTTCGCCCGTTTTATCCACCCAAATGGCTACTAAAAATTAAACGGACCAAACTGAGATGATCTTCACCCCCCCAGGAATGTCCCAATCGATTATCAACCCCACAACATGCATAGACCCCGGGCCCATCCCCGAAAGTGTGGGATATTGCACACCGATTTGGCACGAAAATGCCTCGTTCGCCCCGTTTCACCCGTTTGTCCACCTAAATGGTCACGAAAAATTAAACGAACCACACTGGGACGATCCTCAATTCCCTAGCATGCCCCGATCAATTTTTAGCCCATAACACGCCTGAACCCCAGGCCCACCACCAAAACCGTGTGCTATAGCACACCGATTTTGCCCAAAAATGCCCCGTTCGCGTCGTTTCGCTCGTTTGTCCACCCAAATAGCCACTGAAAATTAAACGGACCAATTTGGGTTGATCCCAACCTCCCAGGCATGCCCCGGTCGATTATCAACCCATAGCACGCCCAGACCCTGGTCCCATCCCTAAAATCGTGGGCTATAGTACACCGATTTGATCCGAAAATGCCCCATTCGCGTCATTTCGCCCGTTTGTCCTCCCAAATTGTCACAAAAAATTAAACGGACCACACTATGACGATCCCCAATCTCGCTGGCACGCTGCTGTTTATTTTTGGCCAACAGCTCGCTCGGACCCCGGGCCCACCCTCGAAACCATGGGCTATAGCACGCCCATTTGGCCCGAAAATGCCCCGTTCGCGTCGTTTCGCTTGTTTGTCCACCCAAATGGCGACAAAAAATTAAACGGACCACACTGGGATGATCACTAACCTCTTTGGCAAGCCCCAAATGATTCTCGGCCTACAGCACGCCCGGACCCCAGGCCCACCCCCGAAACCATGGTCTATAGCACACCGATTTGGCCCGAAAATGCCCCATTTGCGCCGTTTCGCCCGTTTGTCCACTCAAATAGCTACAAAAAATTAATCAAACCACGCTGGGAAGATCCCTAGCCTCCTTGGATTGCCCCGGTCGAGTTTTGACCCATAGCACACTCAGACCCCAGGCCCACCTCCGAAATCGTGGGCTATAGCACACCCATTTGGCCCGAAAATGCCCCGTACAGGCCGTTTTTCCCGTTTGTCCACCCAAATGGCCACAAAAAATTAGACGGACCACACTGGGATGATCCTCAACCTCCCTGGCACGCCCAGGTTGATTTTCGGCCTACAGATGCCCGAAACCGGGCCCACCCCCTAAACCATGGGCTATAGCACACCGATTTGGCCTGAAAATTCCTCGTTCCCGCCGTTTTGCCCGTTTGTCCACCCAAATAGCCACGAAAGATTAAACGAACCATACTGGGATGATCCCCAACCTACCTGGCATGCCCCGGTCGATTTTTGACCCACAGTAGCTTCGGACCTTGTGCCCACCTCCAAAATCGTGTGCTATTGCACACCGATTTGGCCCAAAAATGCCCCGTTCGTGCCATTTCGCCCGTTTGTCCACCCAAGTGGCCACGATTAATTAAACGGACTACATTGGGACGATCCCCAATCTCTCTGGGATGGCCCGGTTAATTTTTGGCCCACAGAACGCCCGAAACCCGGGCTCACCCCCAGAGATCGTGGGCTAGAGTACACCGATTGGGCCTAAAAATGCCCCGTTCGGGCCGTTTCGCTCGTTTGTCCACCCAATTGGCCACGAAAAAATAAAAGGACCACACTGGGACGATTCCCAACCTTCCTTGGCACGCCCCGATCAATTTTCAGCCCACAGAACGTCAGACCTCGGGCCACCCCTAAAATCGTGGGCTATAACACACTCATTTAGCTCAAAAATATCCCGTTCGCGCCGTTTCTCCCGTTTCTCCCACAAAATGGCCACGAAAAATTAAATGGACCACATTGGGATAATCCTCAATCTCCCTGGCATGCCTCAGTCGATTTTCGGCACACTGCACACCTGGACCCTGGGCCCACCCCCAAAATCGTGGCTATAGCACATCGATTTTGCCCGAAAATGCCCCATTCATGCAGTTTCGCCCGTTTGTCTACCCAAATGCCCACGAAAAATTTAAACAGACCACATTGGGACGATCCCCAACCTCCCTGGCATGCCACGGTCGATTTTCGACACATAGCACTCCCAGACCCAGGGCCCACCCCCAAAATCATGGGCTATAGCACACCGATTTGGCCCAAAAATGCCCCATTTGCGCCGTTTCGCCCGATTGTCCACCCAAATGACCACGAAAAATTAAAAAGACCACACTGGGATGATCCCCAACCTCCCTGCATGCCATGATCGATTTTCGAGCAACAACAAGCCCGGACCCCGAGCCCACCCCCAAAACCATGGGCTATAGAACAACGATTTGGCCCAAAAAAGCCCCGTTCGCGCCGTTTCGCCCGTTTATCCACCCAAATGGCCACGAAAAATTAAACGGACTACAATGGGACAATTCCCAATCTCCCTAGCACGCCTTGGTCGATTTTTGTCCCGTAACATGCCCGAATCCCGGGCCCACCTCCGAAACCGTGGGCTATAGCACATCGATTTAGCCCCAAAATGCCCCATTTGCGCCGTTTCGCCCGTTTGTCCACCCAAATGGCCATGAAAAATTGACGGACCACACTGGAACGATCCCCAACCTCCCTGGCATGCCCCAATCGATTTTCGACCCACAGTACTCTCGGACCCTAGGCCTATCCCCGAAATCGTGGGCTATAGCACACCGATTTGGCCCGAAAACGCCCCATTTTGCCCGTTTGTCCACCCAAATGGCCATGAAAAATTAAACGGACCACACTGGGATGATCCCCAACCTCCCTGGTACGCCCTGGTCG
Source organism: Capsicum pubescens (assembly GCA_030864215.1). NCBI lineage: Eukaryota > Viridiplantae > Streptophyta > Magnoliopsida > Solanales > Solanaceae > Capsicum > Capsicum pubescens. The sequence goes on from CM061548.1 coordinate 419,597,210, forward strand.
TTTTTCAACCCACAGCCCGCCTAAACCCTGGGCCCACCCCTAAAACCGTGGGCTATAGTACACCAATTGTGCTCGAAAATGCCCCGTTCGCGCTGTTTCTCCCGTTTGTCCACCCAAATGGCCACGAAAAATTAAACGAACCACACTAGGATGATCCCCAACCTCCCTGGCATGCCCCGATAGATTTTTGACCAACAGCACGCTTGAACCCCGGGCCCACCCCCAAAACCGTGGGCTATAGCACACTAATTTAGCCCGAAAATGCCCCGTTCTTGCCGTTTTACCCGTTTGTCCACCCAAATGGCCACTAAAAATTAAACGGACCAAACTGGGATGATCCCCAACCTCCCAGGCACGCCTCGGTCGATTATTAGTCCCACAACACTCCAAGACCCCAGGCCCACACCCAAAACCGTGGGCTATAGCACACTGATTTTGCCCGAAAAAGCCCTGTTTCTCTCATTTGTCCACCCAAATGGGCACGAAAAATTAAACGGACCACACTGGGATGATCCCCAACCTCCCTAGCATACCCTGGTCAATTTTTGGCCCACAGCACGCAACCCCGAGCCCACCCCCATAACCGTGGGCTATAGCGAACCGATTTAACCCAAAAATACCCCGTTCGCGTCGTTTCGCCCGTTTGTCGACCCAAATAGCCACTAAAAATTAAACAGACCAAACTGGGACGATCCCCAACCTCCCAGGCATGCCTCAGTCGATTATCAGAATCACAACATGCCCTGACCCCAGGCCCACCCCCAAAACCGTGGGCTATAGCACACCGATTTTTCCCAAAAATGCCCCATTTGCGCCGTTTCTCCCGTTTGTTCATTCAAATTGCCACAAAAAATAAAATGGACCACACTGGGACGATCCCTAACCTCCCTGGCATGCCCCGGTCAATTTTTCGCACACAGCACACCTGAACCCTGGGGCCACCACCGAAATCATAGGCTATAGAGCACCGATTTGACCCAAAAATGCCCCGTTCGCGTCGTTTTGCTCGTTTGTCCACCCAAAAGGCCACTAAAAATTAAACGGACCAAACTGGGACGATCCCCAACCTTCCAGGTACACCCCGTTCGATTATCAAACCACAGCACACCCAAAACCCGAGTCCACCCCGGAAACTGTGGGCTATAGCACACCGATTTGGCCTGAAAATGCCTCGTTCGGGCCGTTTCGCCCTTTTGTCCACCCAAATGGCCCCTAAAAATTAAACAGACCACACTGGGATGATCCCCAACCTCGCTGGTATCGTTCGATCAATTTTTGACCCACAACACACATAGATCCCGGGCCCACCCCCAAAACCGTGGGCTACAGTACACCGATTTAGCCTAAAAATGCCCCGTTCGCGTCGTTTCGGTCGGTTTTCAAGCTAAATAACCACGAAAAATTAAACCGACCACACTGGGATGATCCCCAACCTCCCTGGCATGCTCCGGTCAATTTTCGACACATGGCACGCCCGAAAACCGAGCCACCCTCAAAACCTTGGACTATAACACAACGATTTGGCCCAAAATAGCCCCATTCGCGCCGTTTTGCCAATTTGTCCACACAAATGGCCACGAAAATTTAAAAGGACCACACTTGGGCAATGCACAATCTCCCTGGCATGCCTAGATCGATTTTCGGCCCACAACACGCCTGGACCCCGGGCCAACCCCCGAAACCGTGGTCTATAGCACACCGATTTAGCCAGAAAATACCCCGCTCACGCCGTTTCACCCGTTTGTCCACCTAAATGTGCATGAAAAATTAAAGGAACCATACTGGGATGATCTTCAACCCCCCTGGCACGCCCCGATCAATTTTTGACCCACAACATGCCTGAACCACGGGCCCACCCCCGAAACTGTGAGCTATAGCACACCGATTTGGCTCGAAAATGCCCCATTTGCGCCGTTTCATCCGTTTATTCACCCAAATGGCCACTAAAAATTAAACGGACCAATATGGGATGATCCCCAACCTCCCAGGGATGCCTTGGTGGATTATCAGCCCCACAAAACGCCCAGACCTCAGGCCCACCCCCAAAACCGTGGGCTATAGCACACCGATTTGGCCCAAAAATGACCTGTTTCACCCGCTTGTCCACCCAAATAGCCACAAAAAATTAAACGAACCACACTGGGATGATCCCCAACTTCCCTGGCAGGCCCCGGTCGATTTTCGGACCACAGCACTCCTGGACCCCGGGACCACCCCCAAAACCGTTGGATATAGCACACCAATTTTGCCCGAAAATGCCATGTTCACGCCATTTCTCCCGTTTGTCCACCCAAATGGCCACAAAAAATTAAAAAGATCACACAGAGATGATCCCCAATCTCCCTGGCACACACCGGTTGATTTTTCTCCCACAGCACTCCCGAACATCGGGCCCACCCTCAAAATCGTGGGCTATAGCACACCCATTTAGCCAAAAAATGCCCCGTTCGAGCCGTTTCTCCCGTTTGTCCATCGAAATGACCACGAAAAATTAAACGGACCACATTGGGACAATCCCAACCTCCCTGGCACACCCCGATCGATTTTTGGCCCACAGCACGCCCGGACCGTAGGTCCACCCCCAAAACCGTGGGCTATAGCACAACGATTTGGCCCAAAAACTCCCCGTTTCGCCCATTTTTCCACCCAAATGGCCACGAAAAATTAAACAGACCATATTGGGATGATCCCCAACTTCCCTAGCATGCCCCGGTCGATTTTTGGCCCACAGCACATCTGAATCCCGGGCTCACCCCGAAACCCCGGGCTATAGCACACCGATTTAGCCCAAAAATGTCCCATTTGCCCCGTTTCGCCAGTTTATCCACCCAAATGGCTACTAAAAATTAAACAGACCAAACTGGGACCATCCCCAACCTCCCAGGAATGCCTCGGTCGATTCTCATCCCCACAGTACGCCCAGACCCCGGGCCCATCCCCGATACTGTGGGCTATAGCACACCGATTTGGCCCAAAAATGCCCCGTTTGTGCCGTTTCGCCCGTTTGTCCACTCAAATGGCCACGAAAAATTAAACGAACCATACTAGGACGATCCCCAACCTCCCTGGCATACCTCGATAAATTTTTGGCCCACAGCACGCCTGAACATCGGGCCCAACCCCAAAACCGAGGGCTATAGCATACTAATTTGGCCCAAAAATGCCCCGTTCATGTAGTTTCACCCGTTTGTCCACCTAAATAGCCACTAAAAATTTAACAGACCAAACTGGGACGATCCTCAGCCTCCCAGGCATACCCCAATCGATTATCAACCCCACAACACGCCCAGATACGGGGTTCACCCCAAAAACCGTAGGCTATAGCACACCGGTTTGGCCCAAAAATGCCCTATTTCAGCCGTTTGTCCACCCAAATGGCCACGAAAAAGTAAACGGACCACACTAGGATGATCCCCAACCTCTTTGGTATGCTCCGGTTGATTTTCGGCCAACAACACGCCTGGACCCCGGGCACACCCTCAAAACCGTAGGCTATAGCACACCGATTTGGCCCGAAAATGCCCCGTTCATGCTGTTTCGCTAGTTTGTCTACCCAAATGGCTATGAAAAATTAAACAGACCACAAAGAGGTGATCCCCAACCTCCCTGGCACGTCTAGGTTGATTTTCGTCCCACAGCACACTCGGGCCCACCCCTAAAATCGTGGGCTATAGCACACCAATCTTGCCCAAAGCACCTCATTTGCGCCGTTTCGCCCGTTTGTCCACCCAAATGACCACAAAGAATTAAACGGACCATACTGGGATGATCCCCAACCTCTCTGGCATGCCCCGATCAATTTTTAGCACACAGCACACCCGAACCCCGGGCCCACCCCCGAAACTGTGGGCTATAGCACACCGATTTGGCAAAAAAATGCCCCAGTCGTGCCGTTTCGCCCGTTTGTCCACCCAAATGGCCACAAAAAATTAAACGGACCACACTGGGACAATTCCTAATCTCCCTGGCACGCCTCGGTCGATTATCGGCCCACAGCACGCTCGGGCCCCGGGCCCACCCTCGAAACTGTGGGCTATAGCACACTGATTTGGCCCGAAAATGCCCCATTCGCACCGTTTTGCCCGTTTGTCCACCCAAATGGCCACGAAAAAAATAATCAAACCATATTGGGACGATCCCAACCTCCCTGGCTTGCCCCGATTAATTTTCGACCCACAGCAAGCTCGGACCCCGAGCCCACCTCCGAAACCGTGGGCTATAGCACACAGATTTGGCCTGAAAATGCCTCATTCACTCCGTTTTTCCCGTTTGTCCACCCAAATGGCCACGAAAAATTAAACGGACCACACTGGGATGGTCCCTAACCTCCCTGTCATACCCCGATCGATTTTTGTCCCACAGCACGCCCGGACCCCATGCCCACCCCCGAAACTGTGGGCTACACAATGATTTGGCCTAAAAATGCCCCATTTTGCCCCTTTGTCCACTCAAATGGCCACGAAAAATTAAACGAGTCACACTGGGATGATCTCCAACCTCCTTGGCAAGCCCCATTCGATTTTTGGAACACAGCACGTCTGAACCCCGAGCCCACCCCAAAACCGTGGGCTATAGCACACCGATTTGCCCCAAAAATGCCCCGTTCGCGCCGTTTCACCCGTTTATCCACCCAAATGGCTACTAAAAATTAAACGGACTAAACTGGGATGATCTCCAAACCCTTAGGAATGTCCCGATCGATTATCAGCCCCACAGCACGCACAGACCCCAAGCCCATCCCCAAAAGTGTGGGATATTGCACACCGATTTGGCACGAAAATGCCCCGTTCGCTCCGTTTCACCCGTTTGTCCACCTAAATGGTCACGAAAAATTAAACGGACCACACTGGGACGATCCCCAACTCTCTGGCACGCCCCGGTCGATTTTTAGCCCACAACACGCCCGAACCTCGAGCCCACCACCTAAATTATAGCACACCGATTTGGGCCAAAAATGCCCCGTTCGCGCCGTTTCGCTCGTTTGTCAATCCAAATAGCCACTGAAAATTAAACGGACCAATTTGGGTTGATCTCCAACCTCCCAGGCACGTCCCGGACGATTATCAGCCCATAGCACGCCCAGGCCCCGGGCCCATCCCCAAAACCGTGGGCTATAGTACACCGATTTGATCCGAAAATGCCCCATTCGCGCCGTTTCGCCCGTTTGTCCACCCAAATGGCCACAAAAAATTAAACGGACCATACTAGGACGATCCCCAACCTTGTTGGCACTCTGCTGTTTATTTTTGGCCAACATCACGCTCGAACCCCAGGCCCACCCCCGAAACCATGGGCTATAGCACACCCATTTGGCCCGAAAATGCCCCGTTCGCGCCGTTTCGCCCGTTTGTCCACCCAAATGGCGACAAAAAATTAAACGTACCACACTGGGACGATCCCTAACCTCTTTGGCACTCCCCAAACGATTTTCGGCCTACAGCACGCCCGGGCCCCAAGCCCACCCCCGAAACCATGGTCTATAGCACACCGATTTGGCCCAAAAATGCCCCATTTGCGCCGTTTCGCCCGTTTGTCCACTCAAATAGCCACGAAAAATTAATCGAACCACACTGGGACGATCCCCAACCTCCCTGGCTTGCCTCGGTCGATTTTCGACCCACAGCACACTCAGACCCCAGGCCCACCTCCAAAACCGGGGGCTATAGCACACCCATTTGGCCCGACAATGCCCCGTTCGCATCGTTTCACCCGTTTGTCCACCCAAATAGCCACTAAAAATTAAACGGACCAAACTGAGATGATCCCCAATCTCCCAGGCACGCCCCGATCGATTATCTGCCCCACAACACGCCCAGACCCCGGTCCCACCCTCAAAACCGTGGGCTATAGCACACCGATTTGGCCCGAAAAATGACCTGTTTCTCCCGTTTGTCCACCCAAATATCCACGAAAAATTAAACGGACCACACTGGGATGATCCCCAACCTCCCTGGCATGCCCCAGTCAATTTTTCGCCCACAGCACGCCTGAACCTCTATCCCACCCCCAAAACTGTGGGCTATAGCACACCGATTTGACCCGAAAATACCCCGTTCGCGCCGTTTCGCCAGTTTGTCCACCCAAATGGCCACTAAAAATTAAACGGACCAAACTGGGATGATCCCCAACCTCCCAGGAACGCCCCGATCAATAATAAGCCCCACAACATGCCCAGACCTCTGGCCCAACCGCTAGAGAGGTGTATCCATGTGAGGCAATTCTATGATAGAACGAGAGTTGAGGTGAAACAAATTCATATTCCCGTCTGCATCTACTGTAAAAAGCCATCCAGGGATTCCAACACCCAAACAAAGTTTTCTGACTAACTCTGGGAAATTCATGGTGTAGGTGACACCTTTTACTAAGTCGAAAAATTCACGTGCTTCTGCATTCTCTTCTTTCTCCGCCAGTATCAACAATGGAACTGGAACTGCAACTTTCTCATCAACCATCCTGTCCTGTGATAAAAGTTCCAAATTTCTTATTTTTTTGATGAATAAACGAAAGCTATTGTATCCCTTTTATAGAGAAAAATACAATCCCAATTTGGTTTTTATTAGGTAAGGAAAAACCACCTTTTCCTTTGGGATTTATGATATTTGGAAAAATACATAAATATATATATCCTTTAACTTACCATATTTACACAAATCTCCATCCTTATAGAATAATTACAAAAATCTCAACTAATTGTGTATCTTCGTAGGATGTATCAGAGAGAGCTAATTATATATCTTGATAGACTCAAAATCGGGAAAAAAAATGTATTGGGAGCTTATTATGTATTTTTACAAAAAAAAAATGTTTATTCATTGGATGTATTATGTATCTCGACATATTCAAAATTAGAAAAAAAATTACTGGGAGCTAATATGTAATTGTATCTTCGTTGGATGTATTAAAAGCTAATTATGTATCTCAACTGACCAAAAATTGAGATTTTAAGTAATTATGCAAAATATCAAATTTTTTTGTAACTAAGTTCCAAATTGTTGAGAATTATCTTCTTTGCCCAAATCCTAATTATAAACTTCCAAGCCAATGTATATATAATAGTTTTGGTATACGCGCCTTGCGCGTGTACCTCAGTTTAATGAGTTCAAACGTTACACTAAATATGATATTTGTTCAAAAGGAAAAGGCTTTTCCTTACCTAATCAACACCAAATTGGGATCGTATTTTTCTCTATAAAAAGGGATGCAATAGCTTTCGTTTATTCATCAAAAAATCAAAAGTTTGGTACTTTTATCACAGGACAGGATGGTTGATGAGAAAGTTGCAGTTGCAGTTCCATTGTTGATGCTGGCAGAGAAAGAGGAGAATGCCGACACACGTGAATTTTTCGACGTAGTAAAGGGTGTCACCTACACCATGAATTTCCTAGAGTTAGCCAGAAAACTTTGTTTGGGTGTTGGAATTCCTGGATGGCTCTTTACAGTAGATGCAAATGGGAATATGAATTTGTTTCACCTCAACTCTCGTTCTGTCATAGAATTGCCTCACATGGATACACTCAAGGGTTTCAATTTAGATAAACATCGCGGTTACCTTGAGTGTTATGTTGACAAAGCAGTGCTTTCTTCGGATCCTCATACAACCGATGGCTATATTTTGATGATCAATCAAGGAGGTCCGCGTACATTGGCTTACTGGAAACCTGGAAAAAAGGGTTTTATCTCTGTGGAAACGCGCAAAGCTGCCTTTGCTGATGTTACATGGCATGATGGTCTATTTTATGGAGTTGATGTTAGGTGAAACGTTATAGTCTTCGACTTTAGAGGAGGGATGGAACCAACTATTGGAAAGGTATTTCAAGGAGTGCCTTCTGAATCTATTTGTGGAATGCGACTGTACATTGTGGCACTCTTCAGGTGAACTATTTGTTATCACTCGAGATGGAATTGAAACCAATACTGAAACAAAGTTATATGGTGTTGAAGAGTTCATTGTTGGGAAGGTTGATGTGGATAACGAGAGTTATGAGAAAGTTGATGATTTGGGAAATAGGTCCCTCTTCCTCGGGTTTAGTGCTTCTCTCGCGGTTGAACAATATGGATGTAAGGCCAATCATATATATTTCACGGACGATTGTACTCTCACTTTTGATTCTTCTGAAAAAGGAGGCGGAAAGGACATGGGCGTATACAATTTGTTTGATAATACCATCGAGCCTCACTATGCTGGTGAATCCTACCACAGATTCAGTCCTCCTATTTGGATCTTCAACACTCCTAATTTCTCTGATTAGTAGTTTTGATATTAGTATTTCTAGAATAATTACTTTGCTTTAGTAGCTATACTTGATAATTTGTCTAGTTTATTTCCTAGTTTACTTAATTACATGTTTTTATTACATGTTTTTTGCTATTAGTTAATTATCTAGTTTATTTCCGAATCCCCAAAGTCATTTTAGGGAACGACTTATTTTCCTAGAAAATATTTTATTTGTTTTGCTTCATGTTATTTCTGTCAACAATGTCCTGTTGGTTATTTGAGCTTAGTTGTTGCTTGATTTGGTAATATGAGCTGCCTTGGGATGATGATGAAAATAATATGGATCTCTGTGAGTCGGCATGAAGGAGATAGGAACAAGTATTCGAAGAAGTTGAAACTGATTCAACATCTACTATATAATTGTGTATCAACATCTTAATATGCATTTAACCAAGCTCCTGGACCGGATGGACTACACCCTTTCTTCCATAATATAGTAGGCATCGATAACCTACTTATAGCTTTAATATTTGCTCCATTATATTCCCCAAGAGGCCAACCGTACCCATATTTGCCTCATTCCTAAGACGAAAATTGCTACCTCTCTACTAAATTTCCGACCCATTAGTCTTTGTAATACTAGTAACTAGCTATAAGATTATCACTAAACTCATCGCTAATAGACTAAAACCCTTTTTGAATTGGTTCATTGGATCTTACCAAACAAATTTTCTTAAGAACAGGCCGATGACAATGCTATAATAGTACAAGAAAATATCTCCTACCTTCACAAAATGAAAGGTAAAAAAGCTAATATGATCACTAAAATGGACCTTGAAAAGGCATCATTAAACTAGAATGGTCATTTATTCACCAAAAATTAACTTACTTTCAAATACTCACAAATCTTCTTAAACGAATTATGAACTGTATAACTACTAATGAAGCGTCCATCTTAATCAATGGAGATCGGGCATGTTTGAGCCGTTTGACCACCTAAATGGCCCCACCGACTCTGCGGGGCCACCCTGATCCGCTCCACAATCCGTCGGGGGGCCGCCGATTTGTTTTTGGTCCAAACCACGTCCGGGCCTCAGGCCCACTCTGAGATCGTGGGCTAACACCCACCAATTTGGCCAGGTCGGTTTTCAGCCTAAATCATGCTCGGGCCCGCCCCTAGAACCGCAGGTTAACACCCATCGATTTGGACCAAAAACGGCTCGTTCGTATCGTTTCTCACGCTTGACCACCCAAATGTCCACAATTTTTTAGGTGGGTCCGGGGTCCAGGCGTGTTTTTTCTCAAAAATCGATCGGGCCACCTCAGGCAGGCTGGGGAGCAGCCTAGTTTGGGTCATTGTGTTTTTTTGAGCGGTTTGGGAGGTCAAACTAGCGAAAAGTTGCGAATGGGCCATTTTTGTGCCAATTCGGTGTACTATAGCCCACGATTTTTAGGGTGAGCCCGGGATCCGGGCGTGATTTTGGTCGAAAATCGATTGGGCTCCCCCAGGCAGGCTGGGGAGCGGCCTAGTGTGGGACATTATGTTTTTTTGGGCGGTTTTGGGGGTCAAACGGGCGAAACGGCGTGAAATGGTTGTTTTTTAGCCAATTCGGTGTGCTATAGCCGATAGTTTTTGGGTTGGGCCTGGGTTATGGGCGTGATTTTGGCTAAAAATTGACTAGGCTGCCCAGACAGGCTCGGAAGGGCCTAGTGTGGGCCATTGTGTTTTTTTGGCCGGTTTGGGTGTTCAAACGGGTGAAATATCGCGAACGAGCCATTTTTGGGCCAAATCAGTGTGCTATAGCCCACAGTTTCTGGGGAGGGCCTAGATTCCGAACGTGATTTTGGCCAAAAACCGACTGAACTGCCCCAAGCAAGCTGGGGAGTGGCCTAGTATGGGTTATTGTGGTTTTTTGGGTGGTCAAATGAGTGAAACGGTGCGAATGGGCCTTTTTGGGCCAATTCGGGGTGCTATATCCGATGGTTTTCGAGGTAGGCTAGGGGGTCCGGGCGTGATTTCGGCCGAAAATCAATCGGGCTTCCCCAGGCAGCCTGGAGAGCGGCCCAGTGTGGGCCATTGTGGTTTTTTTGCGCAATTTGGGTGATCAAACGAGTGAAACAGCGCGAACGAGCCATTTTTGGGCCAATTCGGTATGCTAGCCCACGGTTTTTGGGGTGCACCCGGGTCCAGGCTTAATTTTTGTGAAAAATCAATCGGGCTGCCTCAGATAGGCTGGGGAACGGCCTTGTGTGGGCCATTATAGTTTTATGGCCATTTTTGGTGGTCAAATGAGTGAAACGACTTGAACGGGCTATTTTTGGGCCAATTCGGTGTGCTATAGCCCACGATTTTTGAGGTGGGCTAGGGGTTCGAGCGTGATTTTGGTCAAAAATTGACCTGGCTACCCCATCCAAGGTGGGGAGAGGACTAGTGTGTGTCATTGTATTTTTTAGGTGGTTTGGGTGGTCAAACGGGTGAAACGGCGCGAACGGGCCATTTTGGGGCTAATTCGGTGTGTTATAGCCCACGATTTTCAAGGTGGGCTTAGGGTTTGGGCGTGATTTTTGCCGAAAATCAATCGAACTTCCCCAGGCAGGCTGGGAATGACCTAGTATAGGCCATTGTGATTTTTTTGGCGGTTTGGGTGGTCAAACGGGCCAAATGGTGTTAACGGACCATTTTCGGGCCAATTTGGTGTGCTACAGCCCACGATTTTTGGGGTGGGCTCAGGATCTGGACGTGATTTTGGCCAAAAATTGATTGGGCTGCCCCAGGTAGGTTGGGGAGTGGCCTAGTGTGGGTCGTTGTGTTTTTTTGGGTGGTTTCGGTATTCAAACGAGCGAAACGATGCGAACGAACCATTTTAAGGCTAATTCGATGTGCTATAGCCCACGGTTTTCGCGGGGGGCTTGGGGTCCCGGAAGGCTGAGGAGCGGCCTAGTGTTGTCCATTGTGGTTTTTTGGGCGGTTTGGGTGGTCAAACGGGCGAAACGGCGGGAACTGGCCATTTTTGGGCCAATTCGGTGTGCTATTTTCGGGCCATTTGGAATCGCAGGGATTTTGATCCGTTGTTCTTTATATGATTAATTAAATACATTTTGGATTAGTAATTCAAAGTTCTGCTACTTTGTAAACAAATTCAGTCCTTCTGTATAAAACTTTAATAATCCTTTCTGATTTTAGTTTGTTTGGTAATTCCAATGTGTATGGTCAACAGTTGATCTGTCGCCATGGATTCTTACCACATTCTCCAAGAAAAGGGGATAAAGTCCCAAAAAGGGGTAGAACTTGAAATCTTTTTATCCGTAGCTTAATTTCTACTGAAGAGTCAATTTTTTTCTTTTGGATCTGCTTATGCGTACCTCAATTAAATTATACAGGATACCTGCCACCTCCAAGGCAAGGTTAGGACAGACGAAAGACATCATCACCTAGTTTGTTGAGATCCTGAACCTTTGTCATGGTTCTCAACATCTTCATTAATGGCTCATCCTTGGGTGCAAAGAGTCAATTTTATTTGTTATTTTTTTGGTTTTTGCAATTTCAAGTGATTGAGTAATTCTGTTAAGGGGTCGGTGTGCTATAGCCCACGGTTTCCTGGGTGGGCCCGGGGTCTGGGCATGGTGTGGGTTGATAATCGACCGGGGTGTGCCTGGGAGGTTAGGGATCGTCCCAGTTTGGTCCGTTTAATTTCTAGTGACGATTTGGGTGGACAAATGAGCGAAACAGCACGAACGGGGCATTTTTGGGCCAAATCGGTGTGCTATAGCCCACCGTTTTGGTGGTGGGATCGGGGTTCAGGTGTGCTGTGGGTCGAAAATCGACCGAGGCGTGCCAGGGAGGTTGAGGATCATCCAGTGTGGTCCGTTTAATTTTTCGTAGCCATTTGGGTGGAAAAACGGGAGAAACGGGGCGAACGGGGCATTTTTAGGTCAAATCAGTGTGCTATAGCCCACTATTTCGAGGGTGGGCTCGGGGTCTGGGTGTTTTGTGGGGTTTATTATCGACCAAGGCGTGCCTGGGAGGTTGGGGATCATCCCAGTATGGTCCTTTTAATTTTTCGTGGCCATTTGGGTGGACAAACGGGAGAAACAGGGTGTTATTGGGCCAAATCGGTGTGCTATAGCCCACGGTTTTGAGGGTGGGCCCGGGGTCTGGGCGTGTTGTGGGGTTGATAATCGATTGGGGCGTGCCTGGGAGGTTGGGGATTGTCCCAGTTTGGTCCGTTTAATTTTTAGTGTCTATTTGGGTGGACAAACAGGTGAAACGGCGCGAACACGGCATTTTCGAGCCAAATCGGTGTGCTATAGCCCACGGTTTTGGAAGTGGGCTCGGGGTTCGAGTATTCTGTGGGTCTAAAATCGACCGGGGCAAGCCAGGGAGGTTGGGGATTGTCCCAATGTAGTTTGATTAATTTTTTGTGACCATTTGAGAGGACAAACGGGCGAAACGGCACGAACGGGGCATTTTTCAGGCCAGATCGGTGTGCTATAGACCATGGTTTCGGGGGTGGGCCTGGGGTCCGGGAGTGCTGTAGGCCGAAAATCGATCGGGGCATGCCAGGGAGGTTGGGGATCGTCCTAGTGTGGTCCGTTTAATTTTTTGTCGCCATTTGGGTGGACAAACGGGCGAACCAGCGCGAACGGGGCATTTTCGGGCCAAATGGGTGTGCTATAACCCATGGTTTTGGGGATGGGCTCGGGGTCCAGGCATGCTGTTGGCCAAAAATAAACAGCAGTGTGCCATCGAGGTTGGGGATCGTCCTAGTATGGTCCATTTAATTTTTCGTGGCCATTTGGGTGGACAAACGGGTGAAACGGTGCGAATGGGGCATTTTCGGACCCAATCGGTGTACTATAGCCCACAGTTTTGGGGGTGGGCCTGGGGTCTGGGCGTGTTGTGGGCTGATAACCGACCGGGAGGTGCCTGGGAGGTTGGGGATCAACCCAGTTTGGTCCGTTTAATTTTCAGTGGCTATTTGGGTGGACAAACTAGCGAACGGGGCATTTTCGGACCAAATCGGTGTGCTATAGCATACGATTTAGGTGGTGGACCCGGGGTTCAGGCGTGCTGTGGGCTAAAAATAGACCGGGGTGTGCCAGGGAGTTGGGGATTGTCCCAGTGTAGTCCGTTTAATTTTTTGTGACCATTTAGGTGGACAAACGGGTGAAACGGCATGAACGGGGCATTTTCGGGCCAAATCAGTGTGCAATAGACCACAGTTTCGGGGATGGTGTCACGCCTCAAATCCTATTGGGGAGGACAGACACCTGTAGCCGTGAAGTCCCGAGAGAACCAACCTATAACCTTGGAATTCACGTGCATGCAACTATAATAGGCAAAGGTTTTTCCATATATGGATATAATGCCTTAATGAAAAAAAATATAAACGACAAGCCCTAAAACTATATACATAATAGACTTGGCCGTTGGTGCCATAACATCTACAAGATAACACACTACCATGCTTAACTTTACATTGGTCTACAAAGCCTCTAGACAATACACAAAATTTAGCTAAGGTCAGAACAAACCCCCGCCATACTATTAACTTTTATACAATACCAAAAATATATGGAACCGACTCGGAAAGCCCCAAAGCAAACTGGAGCTCACCAATAGCAGATGGATATCCTAGGCTCCTACTGAGGAGGTTTGTTTGCCGAAGCACATGTGCCTGTAGTATGAAATATAAGTCCCCCTATAAGGGGAGTCAGTACGGAAAAAATGTACTGAGTATGCATGGAGGAAAAGTAACAATACATGACATAAAGGCTCAATAAAAATATGGAACAAGTGTAAGAATAGTGCTAGTAGACCACCTTTATATTTACTTGTGGAACAGGGTACATTACATTTCTTTCTTCCTTTTACCTTCTTACTTCATTATTTTTGTAATCCATATGATACAAATGACCAACTGATCAGTGGTAAATAATAAATCAGAGACATGTAAATAGGAAATGAATGTAATAACAATGAAGTAAGGAGTTGTTGGCACACTAATGAAGTGTTTAGGAGCTAAAAATAACACATGGGTCTTATTTTAGTAACCGGAGAAATTCTGAAATTTACTAGTGAAAATAGGCATGTAGGATAGGTAGCAAGCATGTATCGACGTGGTTTAACACATTAGAGGTTGGGAATAAGTTCATTAGTAACATGGGATATCATAGGTGCTATTATGTAGCATGTGATTTTGGATGACCTTGGAAGCTTACTCGATGGAACAAGTATCCGTTTTCACGCCAAGAGTGCAAAATAGAGTATGCCTTACATACCTGGTTGTAAAACTCCAATACCAGCCCAACTAGACTTCTCGCACTTTTAGATTACTTATCTACAATGAAATATATGACAAACTAATATTAGCAACCAAACGTCACATTTTGGCTATTTAACTTCACCAAAATAGTGGCCGAAAAGTAAGCCCTTAATTTATCAAAAAAGGGTGTCACTTTAACCCTATTATACTCCAATTACAGCCACATACCATACATATTCATATAATATCCCCCGACACAACCTCGGCTTCATTTCACCTTCCAACCAACACACACAAAACGAAATGAGCAATAGACATACACAATCATAAATTCAATGGTGTATCACCACATCCATCTTCTATAATTCAATACAAACTAATAACACCTTTTCCCAATAGCAACCGGGCAGACCACAACACAAACACACAAAATAGTCTGCAATAACACCCCAATCGTCTTTTAATAGCAACCCAATATGTGCAATCCTCTATCAACACATGTATATGGAGAAAGGACAAAAGTGGACAGCAACCATACCTTGATTTTCTTGGTATTTTAGTGTCTTAATGTGTATTTTCTCAATATCTTAATCCCTTCACACATACATCAAAAGATAAAAGAGAAATCCCTTAATAACTAAGAACAATGGACTGCCCAAACTTATAGAGAGGGCTGTCCGGAAATTAATCTTAAAGAACACATAGTTTCCATGGTACAAGCTCATGAATTGTTCACTTACCTTTATCTTGGAAGGAAGGTTAATCCCAAGAACCCTTGTGGAATTATAGGGTTGTTTCATAGCCAAGAGAGAACAACAGAGAAAAACCTAGAAAGCTGGAAATTTTGTCTAAGTTAAAATGAGAAAAATTGCTGATTTCAATCCATAAATAGGAGCTGCTCTTGGACGAATTTATTGACTACTTTTGGGCAATACTTTGTCAAGTAATTGATGTATACACTTTCCCAATATATTGGGCCTTTGTGGATCAAAAACTATTGGGCCTTAGCTACCAATTTTTCCTCCTTTTCTTCTCTTTAACTTGGTATTTGGCAGATTTGAGTGTTGGACCTCTTTTCTCCATTTTCTTTCTCTTTTACTTAATTTGGACTCAAATGAGTACATTAATATAAGGCCTAATCTGATACATGGTCTTGATCCCATTAACATGGTCCAAATAGCTCAAGTAAGTGATCCACCTACTAGCTTAAGTAAGTCAAGAAAGCACCTTAACAAAATACTCAATTTTTAGTTCTTAACTCTTTAATCTAACTTAAAATTTGTATATACTTGGTCACATTAAACGACATGGAAAGTATTTAGAACTCCATATAAACCACAAAGATATATCAAGTTCCATATAAATAGAACAAGTACACACACAAAATATGGGGTGTTACATCCCTCCCTCCTTTAGAACATTCGTCCTCGAATGTTAGCATAATTGTCCAACCGAAACAAGTTCAAGCCTAAGGTTAATATTCCTATCATCACACAGTACTTATATATATATATATATATATATATATATATATATATATATATATATAAACACTTACTTTTTATTGCTCTGATTCAGCATCTTAGACTTTCTCTTCGTATTTGAATAGATTAGGGTATTTGTATTTCATTGCTTCCTCAGCTTCCCATGTGATCTCCTCCACTTACTAGTTTCTCCAAAGTACTTTTACAGATGCTATTTCTTTATTCCTTATCTTCTTAACTTTTCGATCTAGAATGGAAATAGGTATTTCCTCATAGGTGAGATCTTCCGTAACTTGTACGTCTTCAGTAGAAGTGATATGTGATGGATCTCTGATGCACTTTCAAAGCATTGAGACATGAAATATCAGATGTACTGCTGAGATCTCTTGGGGTAGCTCTAAATCATATGTGACCTGGCCAAACCTCTGAATAATCTTATATGGGCCTATATAATGTGGATTTAGTTTCCCTTTCTTACTAAATCTCATCACCCCTTTCATTGGTGATACCTTCAAGAATACCCAATCACCGATAGAAAACTCTAGCCCTCTTCTTCTAATATCTGCATATGACTTGTGTCAACTTTGGGCTGTTTCCAGCCGCTGTTGAATTACTTTATCCTTTTCCATAGCTTGATAAACAAGATCTGGTCCGAACAAGGCAGTTTCACCCACTTCAAACCATCCAATTGGTGATCTACACTTTCTTCCATACAAAGCTTCATATGGTGCCATTTTGATACTTGAATGATAGCTATTGTTGTAGGCAAACTCGATAAGAGGAAAATGATCATCCCAGCTACTCTTAAAGTCTAATACACAAGCTCGTAACATATCTTCGAGTGTTTGAATGGTACGTTCTGCTTTTCCATCTGTTTGAGGGTGAAAAGCTGTACTCAGATTCACTTGTGTTCCCAAATTCCTCTGAAAAGACTTCCAAAAATTTGTAGTAAATTGGGCTCCCCGATCTGATATAATAGAGATAAGCACTCCATGTACTCCGTGTAGTCGAACTATCTCTTTAATGTACAATTTTGCATACTCTTCAACTGTGTAAGTGGTCTTTACTAGTAGGAAGTGTGCGGATTTGGTAAGCCTATCAACTATCACCCATATGGAATCAAAGTTTCGAGATGTACGAGGCAAACCAGTGACGAAATCCATGTTGATCATGTCCCACTTCCAGATTGGAAGATCTATGCATTGCATATAACCCTCAGGTTTCTGGTGCTCTACTTTAACTCTTTGACAATTTGGACATTCGGCTATAAATTCTGCAATGTCCTTCTTCATGCCACTCCACCAATATATTTTTTTCAAATCTTGATACATCTTAGTTGAACCTGGATGAATGGAATACCTTGAATGATGTGCCTCTGTCATGATCCTCTTTCTTAGCCCGTCTACATTAGGCACACATAATCTATTTTGGCACTGAAGTACTCCTTCTCGTGTAAGCTAAAATGCCTTAGTCGTACCATATTGTACATTCTCCTTAAGCTGTAATAAAATTGGATCTACATATTGCTTCTCTTTCACTTCAGCTACTAATGAAGATTCTACTGCATTATGCACAATAAGCCCCTTATCTGGAGTTTCAAGAAGGTGAACCCCCAAATTAGCTAGTTGGTGGAGATCTTTAATCATCCCTTTCCTTTCTATACACGCTATCATAGCCTTATGACTTAGTGCATCAGCTACCATATTTGCTTTTCCTGGATGATACAAGATATCAACATCATAGTCTTTTAATAGTTCAAGCCACCTCCGTTGCCTCAAATTTAGATCCTTCTAGCTAAAGATATATTGCAAACTCTTATGATCAGTATATATGTCAACATAAATCCCATACAAGTAGTGGCGCCATATCTTTAAAGCAAATATAACTGCTGCTAGCTCGAGATCGTACGTAGGATAGTTTTTCTCATGTGGCCATAATTTTCTGGAGGCATATGCTATTACTTTACCATGCTGCATCAATACACATCCTAAGCCAATTCTTGAAGCATCACAATACACTGCATACCCTTCTGTGCCTTCTGGAAGTACCAATATAGGTGTAGAAGTCAACTTATTCTTCAGATCTTGGAAACTCCTTTCACATGCATCATTCCATTGAAACTTGGATGTTTTGTGTGTTAGCTTGGTTAAAGGTGCATAAATTGAAGAAAAACCTTCAACAAACCTTCTATAATAACCTGTCAACCCAAGAAAACAACGAATCTTCGTAGGCGTTGTGGGCCTTGGACAACACTTCACGGCTTCTATCTTTTGAGTATCAACCTTTATTCCTTCACTAGATACAATATGACCCAAGAATGCCACCAATTTTAACCAAAACTCACATTTAGAGAACTTTGCATATAGCTTGCGATAACAAAGAATCTGCAATACCTGTCGTAAATGATTGGCATGGTCCTCTTCTGATCTGGAATAAACTAGAATATCATCTATAAAAACTATCACGAACATATCTAAGAATGGCTTAAACACTCTATTCATCAAATCTATAAAAGCTGCGGGTGCATTTGTTAGCCCAAATGAAATGACTAGGAACTCATAATGACCGTACCGTGTTCGGAAAGCTGTCTTGGATATATCCTTCTCTTTGACCCTCACTTGGTAGTAACCTGACCTTAAATCAATCTTTGAGAAGCACTTGGCACCTTGTAACTGATCAAATAAATCATCAATTCTTGGGAGTGGATATTATTTTTAATAGTCACCTTATTCAGTTGCCGGTAGTCAATACACATTCTCAATGAACCATATTTCTTACGTACAAATAACACTGGTGTGCCCCAGGGGGATATACTAGCAAGTCTTTCAATTGCTCTTTCAATTCTCATAATTCTGCCGGGGCCATTCTATACGGAGGAACTGATATTGGTTGGATGCCTAGAATCACATCAATACCAAACTCCACTTCTCGTTCAGGAGGCAAACCTGGAAGGTCTTCAGGAAATACATCAGGAAATTCATTTACCACCGGAATAGTTTGAAGAGTTGGTGGCTCCTCATCTGTATCCTTCACTCTAACTAGATAATATATGTAACCTTTGGAAATCATTCTTTTTGCCTTAAAATAAGAAATAAATTTACCTCTTGCCGCACCAATATTACCTCTCCATTCAAGGACTGCCTCCTTTGGAAAATGGAAATACACCCTTTTAGTTCGGCAATCTACTATGTCATAACAAGACGCCAACCAGTCTATACCCATTATAATATCAAAATCTACCATTTCCATCTCAACAAGATCAGCCATCGTATCGCGACCACAAATAGTTATAATACAATTTCTATAAACCCTTCTAGCTATAATGGATTCCCCAACAGGAGTAGACACTTCCAATGTCTTAGCTATAAATTCTGGTGTTCTTTTGAACTTTCCAACAACCAATGGAGTGACATATGATAAAGTAGAACCAGGATCAATTAATGCATATATGTCCCAAACCGACATGCACCTAAATGAAGCTTTCCATATTGTTTGCATGGCTGTCGAGGAGGTCTTAATTGGCTCATACTACCTTGCCCTTGATACCCCACTGTTCGTGAACTCTGACTCTCACTTCTTTGCCCAAATTGATTACCTTTGGACCCTTGAAACTGTGGTGGAGCACTAGCTGCAGAATAAGAAGATAATGGCCTAGATGGTCTATTATAAAATCGAGGCCTAAAATCTCCTTGGGATGCCATAAACTTCCCCGTAGATCTGGCCCTCTTGGAATATCCACTTTCCAATTCTTGTGTTTTTCTCCTTTGCCTCTGATCCTCCATTTTTTGTGCAAAATCTTGTATCCTTGCTATGTCCATGTCTTTGTTCAAAGTATTAATAGTACAATCTCTAACTAAATATGGATACAACCTATCCACATATCGATGAACTCTATCATCCATGGTATCTAAACATTAGGAGCATACCTAGACAAGGAGTTAAATCAGAGCTTGTACTCCCTCACGCTCATATTCCCCTGGCAAAGATTCAAGAACTGATCTGCACGGGCCTGTCGAATCTTGAATGGAAGGTAATGATTAAGAAATGCCTCTTTGAACTCTTTCCAAGTAGCTGAGGGTGCATCAATACCTCTAGATCATTTCCAGTCTTCGTACCAAAATATAGCCCCCCCTTTGAATCTATATGATGCTAACTCAACTATCTCTTTACCTGATATATGCATAACATCTAGATCCCTTTGGATTTGATCAATGAAGACCTGTGGGTCTTCATTAATATCTGATTCGGTGAAGGTAGGAGGATCCAACTTAAGAAAGTCTTGTGTCCAAAGGCTAGCTGCCCTATCTGCACCACTAGAACCTGTAGTAGGAATGTCTTACCCTTGAGCTTGTCCAGCAACTATACAATCCAAAAGTTGCACCGCATTTCTAAGATCTTGATCAGTAGCATTAATAGGTGGCACTGA
The DNA here is from genome assembly GCA_030864215.1 of Capsicum pubescens. Taxonomy (NCBI): domain Eukaryota; kingdom Viridiplantae; phylum Streptophyta; class Magnoliopsida; order Solanales; family Solanaceae; genus Capsicum; species Capsicum pubescens. The sequence continues at coordinate 419,617,601 of CM061548.1, forward strand.
GGATGTGGTTCTTCTCCTTCTTAGCTCTTCTGAAGTGGAAGAAGTTTCTGATACATACTCAGCTTGAGCCTCACTTTGATTAGCTTGTATAGATGGTGTCTTTCTAGTTCTTTCTCCAGTAGCCACATCTATTCTCTTGCCTATAGTCTTACTCCTTGTAACCGGCATCCTTACTATAATAAGAGAAACAAAAAGATTCAATGGTTAAATATGAATTTATCTACAACATGGGCTCTATTGCACGATCTAAGATATGAAGAAAAGAGACAATCCCTAAATATCTCATAGACTCATGTTTATAGATGTGGTTCACAACACACCCATAAAAAAGACTCTACGTAGACACGACTTTGTAGACTCCCTAGGATGACACCACTTTTGTCACGCCTCAAATCCTATTGGCGCGGACAGGCACCCGTAGACGTGAAGGCCTGAGAGAACCAACCTATAACCTTGGAATTCACATGCATGCAACTATAATAGGCAAAGGTTTTGCCATATACGGATATAATGCCTTAATGAAAAAAATATAAACGACAAGCCCTAAAACTATATACATAATAGACTTGGCCGTTGGGGCCATAACATCTACAAGATAACACACTATCATGCTTAAATTTACATTGGTCTACAAAGCCTCTAGACGATACACAAAATTTAGCTAAGGTCAGGACAAACCACCGTCATACTATTAACTTTTATACAAAACCAAAAATATATGGAACCGACTCGGAAAGCCTCGAAGCAAACTGGAGCTCACCAATAGCAGATGGATATCCTGGGCTCCTACTGAGGAGGCGTGTTTGCCGCAGCACATGTGCCTGTATCATGAAATATAAGTCCCCCCATAAGGGGAGTCAGTACAAAAAAAATGTACAGAGTATGAAAGGCGTAAAAGTAACAATACATGACATAAAGGCTCAATAAAAATATGGAACAAGTGTAAGAATAGTGCTAGTAGACCACCTTTACATTTACTTGTGGAACAGGGTACATTATATTTCCTTCTTCCTTTTACCTTCTTACTTCATTATCTTTGTAATCCATATGATACAAATGACCAACTGATCAGTGGTAAATAATAAATCAGGATCGGTCCATGCTAGGCTTATGCCCCTGATCTTCCACCTACATATAAAGTATCGGGATCGGCCCATGCTAGTCTTATGTCCCTGAGCTGCCACCTATTTTACAGATTTCTGTTACTTAGTTTAATTAGCCTTTTGAGATTTTTACTTCAGTGGTCATAACCTTATGGTACCTTGAAATAATGATCTATCAATAAGATACATGTAAATAGGCAATCAATGCAATAACAATGAAGTAAGGAGTTGTTGGAACACTAATGAAGTGTTTAGGAGCTAAAAATAACACATGGGTCTTATTTTAGTAACCGGAGAAATTCTAAAATTAACTAGTGAAAATAGGCATGTAGGATAGGTAGCAAGCATGTATCAAGGTGGTTTAACACATTATAGAGTGGGAATAATTTCATTAGTAACATGGTATATCATAGGTGCTATTATGTAGCATGTGTTTTTGGATGACCTTGGAATCTTACTCTATGAAACAAGTATCCGTTTTCACGCCAAGAGTGCAAAATAGAGTATGCCTTACATACCTGGTTGTAAAACTCCAATACCAGAAAAACTCAACTTCCCGCACTTTTAGATTACTTATCTACAATGAAATATATGACAAACTAATATTAGCAACCAAACGTCACATTTTGGCTATTTAACTTCACCAAACTAGTGGCCGGGAAGTAAGCCCTTAATTTATCAAAAAAGGGTGTCACTTTAACCCTCTTATACTCACATTAAAGCCATATACCATACATATTCATATAATATCCCCCGACACAACCTCGGCTTCATTTCACCTTCCAATCAACACACACAAAACGAAATGAGCAATAGACATACACAATCATAAATTCAATGGTGTATCACCACATCCATCTTCTATAATTCAATACAAACTAATCACACCTTTTCCCAATAGCAACCTGGCAGCCCACAACACAAACACACAAAACAGTCCGCAACAACACCCCAATCGTCCTTTAATAGCAACCCAATATGTGCAATCCTCTATCAACACATGTATATGGAAAAGGGACAAAAGTGGACAGAAACCATACCTTGATTTCCTTGGTATTTTAGTGTCTTAATGTGTATTTCCTCAATATATTAATCCCTTCACACATACATCAAAAGAGAAAAGAGAAATCCCTTAATAACTAAGAACAATGGACTGCCCAAACTTATAGAGAGGGCTATCCGAAAATTAATCTTAAAGAACACATAGTTTCCATGGTACAAGCTCATGAATTGTTCACTTACCTTTATCTTGGAAGGAATTTCAATCCCAAGAACCCTTGTGGAATTATAGGGTTGTTTCATAGCCAAGAGAGAACAAGAGAGAAAAAACTAGAAAGCTGGAAATTTTGTCTAAGTTAAAATGAGAAAAATTGCTGATTTCAATCCATAAATAGGAGCTGCTCTTGGATGAATTTATTGACTACTTTTGGGCCATATTTTGTCAAGTAATTGATGTATACACTTTCCCAATATATTGGGCCTTTGTGGATCAAAAATTATTGGGCCTTAGCTACCAATTTTTCCTCCTTTTCTTCTCTTTAACTTGGTATTTGGCAGATTTGAGTATTGGGCCTCTTTTCTCCATTTTCTTTCTCTTTTACTTAATTTGGCCTCAAATGAGTACATTAATATAAGGCCTAATCTGATACATGATCTTGATCCCGTTAACTTGGTCCAAATAGCTCAAGTAAGTGATCCACCTACTAGCTTAAGTAAGTCAAGAAAGCACCGTAACAAAATACTCAATTTTTAGTTCTTTACTCTTTAATCTAACTTAAAATTTGTATATACTTGGTCACATTACACCACATGGGAAGTATTTAGAACCCCATCTACACCACAAAGATATATCAAGTTCCATATAAATAGAACAAGTACACAAAAAAATATAGGGTGTTACAGATGGGCCCGGGGTCTGGGCATGCTGTGTGGCTGATAATCGACCGGGGCATTCCTGGGAGGTTGGAGATCATCCCAGTTTGGTCCATTTTATTTTTAGTAGCCATTTGGGTGGATAAACAGGCGAAAAGGTGCGAACGGAGCATTTTTGGGCCAAATCGATGTGCTATAGACCACGGTTTCGGGGTGGGCCTGGGGTTCAGATGTGATGTGGGCTGAAAATTGACCTGGGCATGCCAGAGAGATTGGGGATCGTCCCAGTGTGGTCCGTTTAATTTTTTATGGCCATTTGGGTGGACAAACGGGCGAAATGGGGCATTTTTGGGCCAAATCGTTGTGCTATAGCCCACGGTTTTGGGGGTGGGCCTGGGGTCTGAGCGTGATGTCGGCCGAAAATCGATCAGGGCATGCCAGGAAGGTTAGGAATCGTCCCAGTATGGTTCGTTTAATTTTTAGTGGCCATTTGGGTGGACAAACGGGCAAAATAGGGCATTTTTGGGCCAAATTGGTGTGCTATAGCACACGCTTTTGGGGGTGGGCCTGGGGTCCGGGCGTGTTGTGGGACAAAAATTGATCGGGGCATGCCAGGGAGGTTGGGGATTGTCCCAATGTGGTTCATTTAATTTTCGTGGCCATTTGGGTGGACAAACGGGCGAAACGACGCGAACGAGGCATTTTCGGGCCAAATCGGTGTGCTATAGCCCACGGTTTTGAGGGTGGGCCCGGGGTCCGAGCGTGCTGTGGGCCGATAATCGATCGAGGCATGCCAGGGAGATTAGGGATTGTCCCAGTGTGGTCCGTTTAATTTTTTGTGGCAATTTGGGTGGACAAACTGGCGAAACAGCGGGACCGGGGTATTTTCGGAAAAGATTGGTATGCTATAGCCCACGATTTTGGGGGTAGGCCAGGGGTTCGGGCGTGCTGTGGGCTAAAAATTGATCAGGTCGTGTCAGGGAGGTTGGGGATCATCCCTGTATGGTCTGTTTAATTTTTCTGGTCATTTGGGTGGACAAACAGGAGAAACGACACGAACGGGGCATTTATAGGCCAAATTAGTGTGCTATATAGCACACGATTTTGGGGGTGGGCTCGATGTCCGGGCGTGCTGGGGGCTAAAAATCGACCGGGGTGTGCCAGAGAGGTTGGGGATCATCTCTGTGTGGTTTGTTTAATATTTTGTGGTCATTTGGGTGGACAAACGGGCAAAACAGCGTGAACGGGGCATTTGTGGGCAAAATCAATATGCTATAACCCACGATTTCAGGGGTGGGCCCGGGGTCCAGGCGTGCTGTGGGCCGAAAATCGATCGAGATGTGCCAAGGAGATTGTGAATTGTCCCAGGGTAGTCCGTTTAATTTTTTGTGGCCATTTGTGTGGACAAATTGGCAAAACGGCGCAAATGGGGCATTTTTGGGCCAAATCGTTGTGCTATAGCCCAAGGCTTAGAGGGTGGGCCCGGGTTCCGGGTGTGCCGTGGAACAAAAATTGATCGAAGCATACCGGGGAGGTTGGGGATCATCCCAGTGTGGTCCGTTTAATTTTTTGTGGCCATTTGGGTGGAAAACCGTCGAAACGACGCGAATGGGGTATTTTTGGGTTTAATCGGTGTGCTACAGCCCACGTTTTTGGGGGTGGGCCCGGGATTCGGGTGTGCTGTGGTCAAAAATCGATCGGGGCATGACACACTCGGAACCCGGGCCCACCCTCGAAACCATGGGCTATAGCACATCGATTTGGCCCGGAAATGCCCCATTCGTACCATTTCGCCCGTTTATCCACTCGAATGGCCATGAAAAATTAAACGGACCACACTGGGACGATCCCTAACCTTCCTGACATGCCCCAATTGATTTTTGGTCCACAACACTCCCGGACCCAGGACCACCCGCGAAACCGTGGGCAATAACACACTGATTTGGCCCGAAAACCCCCCGTTTGCGCCGTTTTGCCTGTTTGTCCACCCAAATGGCCACGAAAAATTAAAAAGACCACACTGGGATGATCTCCAACCTCCCTGGCATGCTCTGTTCGATTTCACCCCACAGCACGCCCGAACCCCGGACCCACCTCCAAAACTGTGGGCTATAGCACAATTATTTGGCTCTAAAATGCCCCATTCGTGCTGTTTCGCCTGTTTGTCCAGCCAAATGGCCACGATAAATCAAACGGAGCACACTGGGACAATCACCAACCTCTTTGAAATGCTCCAGTCGATTTTCAACCCACAACATGCCCGAACCCTGGGCCTACCCCCAAACTCGCTCACCGATTTGGCCCGAAAATGCCCCGTTCGCGCCGTTTCGCCCGTTTGTCCACCCAAATAGCCACGAAAAATTAAACAGACCACACTAGGAAGAACCTCAACCTCCCAGGCATGCCCCGGTTAATTTTTGGCAAACAGCACGCCCGGACCCTGGGCTCACCCCCGAAACCATGGGCTATAGCACACTCATTTGGCCCGAAAATTCATTCGCGCCGTTTCGCCCCGTTTGCCCACCCAAATGGCCACAAAAAATCAAACGGACCACATTGGGATTATCCCCAACCTCTCTGGCATGTCCCAGTTGATTTTTGACCTACACCACGCCCGAACCCCGGGACCACCCCCAAAACCATGGGCTATAGCACATCGATTTGGCCCAAAAATGCCCCGTTCACGCCGTTTTGCCGGTTTGTCCACCCAAATGGCAATGAAAAATTAAACGGACCACACTGGGATGATCCCCAACCTCCCTGGCACACCCCGATCGATTTTTGGCCCACAGCACGCCCGGACCCCGGGTCAACCCCTAAAATTGTGGGCTATAGCACACCGATTTGGCCTGAAAATACCCCGTTTGCACCGTTTCTCCCGTTTGTCCACCCAAATGGCCACGAAAAATTAAACGAACCACACTGAGATGATCCTCAACCTCCCTGGCACGCCCCGATCGATTTTCAACAAACAGCACGCCCGACCCGGGCCCACCCCCAAAACCGTGGGTTATAGCACACCGATTTAGCTCGAAAATAATCCATTCGCTATGTTTCGCCCGTTTGTCCACCCAAATGGCACGAAAAATAAAACGGACAACACTGGGACAATCTCCAACCTCCCTGGCATGCCCCAGTAGATTTTCAGCCAACAGCACGGTCGGACCCCGGGACCACCCCCAAAATCGTAGGCTATAGCACACCGATTTGGCCCAAAAATGTACCATTCGCGCCGTTTCGCCCGTTTGTCCACCCAAATGACCACAAAAAATTAAACAGACCACACTGGAACGATCCCCAACCTCCCTGGCACGCTCTGGTCGGTTTTTGGCCCTCAGCACGCCCGGACCCCGGGCCCTCCCCCAAAACCATCGGCTATAGCACACCGATTTGGCCTAAAAATGCCCCGTTCTCGCCGTTTCGCCCGTTTGTCCACCCAAATAGCTACGAAAAATTAAACAGACCACACTGGGAAGATCCTCAACCTCCCAGGCACGCCCCGGTCAATTTTCGGCCAACAGTACGCCCGGACCACGGGCCCACCCCCGAAACCATGGGCTATAGCATACCCATTTGGCCCGAAAATGCCCCGTTTGCGCCATTTCGCCCGTTTGCCCACCCAAATGGCCACAAAAATTAAACGGACCACATTGGGAAGATCCCCAACCTCTCTGGAAAGCCCCAGTCGATTTTTGGCCTACAACACGCCCGGACCCCGGGCCCACCCCCAAAACCATGGGCTATTGCACACCGTTTTGGCCCAAAAATTCTCCGTTCGCGCCGTTTCGCCCGTTTGTCCACCCAAATGGCAATGAAAAATTAAACGGACCATACTGGGACTATTCCCAACCTCCCTGGCATGCCTCGATCGATTTTTGACCCACATCACGCTCGGACCCCGGGCCCACCCCTAAAACCGTACGCTATAGCACACCAATTTGGTCCGAAAATGACCCGTTAGAGCTGTTTCTCCCGTTTGTCCACCCAAATAGCCACGAAAAATTAAACGGACCACACTGGGACGATCCCTAACTTCCCTGGCATGCCTCGGTCGATTTTCAACCAACAGCACGCTCGACCCCGGGCCCACCCCAGAAACTGTAAGCTATAGCACACCGATTTAGCTCGAAAATAATCCATTCGCTCTGTTTCGCCCGTTTGTCCACCCAAATGGCCACAAAAAATTAAACAGACCACACTGGGACGATCCCTAACCTCTCTGGCATGCCCCGATTGATTTTCGACCAACAGCACGCCCGACCCCCGGCCCACTCCCAAAATCGTGGGCTATAGCACACCGATTTAGCTCGAAAACAATCTGTTCGCTCTGTTTTGCCTGTTTGTCCAACCAAATGGCCACGAAAAATTAAACGGACCACACTGGGATGATCCCCAACCTCCCTGGCATGCCCCGGTAGATTTGTAGCCCACAGCACGGCCGGACCCCGAGCCCACCCCCGAAACCGTAGTCTATAGCACACCGATTTTGTCCAAAAATGTACCATTCGCGTCATTTTGCCCGCTTGTCCACCCAAATGGCCACGAAAAATTAAACGGACCACACTGGAATGATCCCCAACTTCCCTGGCACGCTCCGATCGGTTTTCGACCCTGAGCACGCCAGAACCCCGGGCCCACCCCCAAAATCGTGGGCTATAGCACACCGATTTGGCCTGAAAATGCCTTGTTCGCGCTGTTTCGCCCGTTTGTCCACCCAAATGATTACGAAAAATTAAACAGACCACACTGGGATGATTCCCAACCTCCCTGGTATAACTCGGTCAATTTTTGACTAACAGCACGCCCGGACCCCAAGCCTACCCCCAAAACCGTGGGCTATAGCACACCGATTTGTCCCGAAAATACCCCGTTCACATCATTTCGCCTGTTTGGCCACCCAAATGGCCACGAAAAATTAAATGGACCTCATTGGGACGATCCCCAACCTCCTTGGCATGCCCCGATCCATTTTCTCCCAACAGCACCCCCGGATCCCGAGCCCACACCCGAATCTGTGGGCTATAGCACACTGATTTGGCTCGAAAATGGCCCGTTCGCGCCGTTTCCCCCGTTTGACCACCCAAATGGCGACGAAAAATTAAACGAACTACACCGGGAAGATCCCCAACTTCCCTGGCAAGCCCCGGTCGATTTTAAGCCCACAGCACACCCGGACCCCAAGCGCACCCCCAAAACTGTGGGTTATAGCGCACCGATTTGGCCCGAAAATGCGTCGTTCACTTCGTTTCTCCCGTTTGTCCACCCAAATGGCCACAAATAATTAAACGAACCACACTAGGATGATCCCCAACCTCTCTGACATGCTCCGGTCGATTTTTGGCCCACAACACGGCCGGACCCCGGGCCCACCCCCTAAATTGTGGGATGTAGCACATTAATTTAGCCCAAAAATGCCTCGTTCGCGCCGTTTTGCCCGTTTGTCCACCCATACGGACCATACTGGGATGATCCCCAACCTCCCTGGCTTGCCCCGATCGATGTTTGGTCCACAACATGCCGTACCCGGGCTCACCCTCGAAACCGTGGCCTATAGCACATTGATTTGACCCACAAATGCCCCGTTCGTACCATTTCACCCGTTTATCCACCCGAATGGCCATGAAAAATTAAAAAGACCACACTGGAACGATCTCCAACCTCCCTGGCATGGCCCGATCAATTTTCGGACAACAACACGCCCGGACCCCGAGTCCAACCCCGTAACCATGGGCTATAGCACACCCATTTGGCCCGAAAATTCCCCGTTTGCACCGTTTCGCCCGTTTGCCCACCCAAATGGCCACAAAAATAAAACGGACCACATTGGAAAGATACCCAACCTCTCTGGCACACCCTAGTCAAATTTTGGCCTACAGCACGCCCGGACCCCGGGCCTACCCGCGAAACCCTGGGCTACAGCACACCGATTTAGCCCAAAAATGCCCCGTTCGTGCCGTTTCGCCCGTTTATCCACCCAAATGGCAATGAAAAATTAAACGGACCATACTGGGATGATCCTCAACCTCCCTGGCATGCCTTGATCGATTTTCGGCCCACATCACGCTCGGACCCCTGGTCCACCCAGAAAACCGTGGGCTATAGCACACCAATTTGGCCTGAAAATGACCCGTTCGCGCCGTTTCTCCCGTTTTTCCATCCAAATGTCCACGAAAAATTAAACGGACCACACTGGGATGATCTCTAACCTCCCTAGCATGCCCCGGTCAATTTTCAACCAAAAGCACGCTCGACCCCAGGACCACCACCGAAACTGTGGGCTATAGCACACCGATTTAGCTCGAAAATAATCCATTTGCTCTGTTTTGCTCGTTTGTCCACCCAAATAGCCATGAAAAATTAAACAGACCATACTGACATGATTCCTAACCTCCCTGGCATGCCCCGGTCAATTTTTGACCAACAACACTCCCAACCCCGAGCCCACCCCCAAAATCGTGGGCTATAGCACATCAATTTAGCTCGAAAACAGTCTGTTCTCTTTGTTTTGCCCTATTGTCCATCCAAATTGCCACGAAAAATTAAACGGACCACAATGGGATGATCCTAACCTCCTTGGCATGCCCCGGTAGATTTTCAGCCCTCAGCACGGCCGAACCCCGGGACCAACCCCAAAACCGTAGGCTATAGCACACTGATTTGGCCCAAAAATGTACCATTTGAGTCGTTTTGCCCGTTTGTCCACCCAAATGGCCACGAAAAATTAAACGGATCATACTAGAACGATCCCCAACTTCCCTGGCACGCTCCGATTGGTTTTCGACCCTGAGTACGCCCGAACCTCGGGTCCACCCCCAAAATTGTGGGCTATAGCACACTAATTTAGCCTGAAAATGCTCCGTTCGCACCGTTTCGCCCGTTTGTCCACCCAAATGGTTACAAAAAACTAAATGGACCACACTGGGATGATCCCCAACCGCCCTGGCATAACTCGGTCAATATTTTACTAAATGCACGCCCGTACCCCAGGCCCACCCCCAAAACCGTGGGCTATAGCACACCGATTTGTCCCAAAAATACCCTGTTCGCATCATTTCGCCCGTTTGGCCACCCAAATGGCCACAAAAAATTAAACGGACCATAATGGGTCGATCCCCAACCTCTCTGGCATGCCCCGGTCGATTTTTGGCCCACAGTACATCCAGACCTTGGGCCCACCCCCAAAACCGTGGGCTACAGCATGCCAATTTGACCCGAAAATGCCCCATTTGTGCAGTTTCGCCCATTTGTCCACCCAAATGTCCACAAAAAATTAAATGAACTACTCCGGGATGATCCCCAACCTCCCTGGCATGCCCCGATCGATTTTCAGCCTAGAGCACGCCCGGACCCAGGTCCACCCCAAAAACCATGGACTATAGCAGACCGATTTGGCCCAAAAATGCCCCGTTCGCATTGTTTCTCCCGTTTGTCCTCCCAAATAGCCACGAAAAATAAAACGAACCATACTGGGATGATCCCCAACCTCCCTGACATGCCCCTGTCGATTTTTGGCCCACAGCACGCCCGGACCACGAGCCCACCCCCCGAAATTATGGGCTATAGAACACCGATTTACCCCACAAATGCCCATTTCGCGCCGTTTTGCCCGTTTGTCCACCCAAATGGCCACAAAAAATTAAACAGACCATACTGGGACGATCCCCATCCTCTCTGTCATGCCCCGATCAATTTTTGGCCTATAAAATGCCCGAACCCCGGACCCACCCCTAAAACCATAGGCGATAACATATCGATTTGGCCCAAAAACGTCCCGTTCACATCGTTTCGCCCGTTTGTTCACCCAAATGGCCTTGAAAAATTAAACGGACCACACTGGGAAGATCCCCAACCTCCCTGGCATGCCCCGATCGATTTTCGGTCAACAGCACGCCAGGACCTAGGACCACCCCCGAAACCGTGGGCAATAGCACACCGATTTGGCCCGTAAATCCCCTGTTTACGTCGTTTCTCCTGTTTGTCCACCCAATCGGCCACGAAAAATTAAAAGGACCACACTGGGACAATCCCCAACCTCCCTGGCATGCCCCGGTCGATTTCAGCCCACAGCACGCCCGGATCCCGGGCCCACCTCCAAAATTGTGGGCTATAACACACTTATTTGGCTCGAAAATGCCTCGTTCGCGTCGTTACGCCCGTTTGTCCACCCAAATAGCCACGAAAAAATCAACGGACCACAATGGGATAATCTCCAACCTCCCTGGCATACCCCGGTCGATTTTCGACCAACAACATGCTCGAACCACGGGCCTACCCTATTCAAGCCCTATTCATGCCGTTTCACGCATTTATCTACCCAAATGGCCCCAAATAAATCAACGGACTATATTGAGATGATCCTTAACCTCGCCGGCACGCCCTGGTCAATTTTCAACAAACAACACCCCCGGACCCCGAGCCCACCCCCGAAACTGTGGTCTATAGCAAACCAATTTGGCCTGAAAATGGATTATCCCCAACCTCACTGGCATGCCCCGATCGATTTTCGGTCCACAGCACGCCCGGACCCCGGGTCCACCCCTGAAACCGTGGGCTATAGCAAACCGATTTGGCCCAAAAATGTCCCGTTCGCGCTGTTTCTCCCGTTTATCCACCCAAATCGCCACGAAAAATTAAACGGACCGCACTGGGACGATCCCCAACCTCATTGACACGTCCCGATCAATTTTAGGCCACAGCACACCGGGACCCTGGGTCCACCCCCAAAACCATGGGCTATAGAACATCGATTTGGCTCAAAAATGCCCCGTTCGCACCGTTTCTCCCATTTGTCCAACCATATGGCCATGAAAAATTAAACGAACCACACTAGGATTATCCCCAGCCAACCTGGCATGCCCCCATCAATTTTTGGCCCACAGCACGCCCGACCCCGGGTTCACCCCCAAAACCGTGGGCTATAACATACCGATTTAGCCCTAAAACAACCTGTTCGCACCGTTTTGCCCGTTTGTCCACCCAAATGGCCACGAAAAATTAAACGAACCATACTTGGATGATCCCCAACCTCCCTGGCATGCCCCGGTCGATTTTCTGCCAACAACACGCCCGAACCCCAGGCCTATCCCCGAAACCGTGGGCTATAGCATATCGATTTGTCCCAAAAATGCCCTGTTGACACTGTTTCGCCCGTTTGTCCACCCAAATGGCCACGAAAAATTAAACGGACCACACTGGGATGATCTCCAACCTCCCTGGTATGCCTCAATCGATTTTTGATCCACAGCAATTCCGGACCCAGGACCACCCCCAAAACCGTGGGGAATAGCACACCGATTTGGCCCGAAAACCCCCCGTTCGAGCCGTTTTGCATGTTTGTTCACCCAAATGGCCACGAAAAATTAAAAGAACCACACTGGGATGATCCCCAACCTCCCTGGAATGCCCCGATCGATTTTTGACCCACAGCATGCCCGAACCCCGGGCCTAGCCCCAAAACCGTGGGCTACAACACACCGATTTGGCCCAAAAATGCCCCATTCACGCCGTTTCGCTCGTTTGTACACCCAAATAGCCATGAAAAATTAAACAATCCATACTGGGAAGATCCTCGACCTCCCTCGCATGCCTCGGTCCATTTTTGGCTAACAGCACGACCGGACCCATTAGCCCACCCCCCATACCATGGGCTATGGCACACCCATTTGGCCCAAAAATGCCCCGTTCTGGCCGTTTTGCCCGTTTGTCCACCCAAATGGCCACAAAAAATTAGACGGACCACACTGGGATGATCCCCAACCTTCCTGGCACGCCTAGGTTAATTTTTGGCCTACAGCATGCCCGAAACCGGGCCCACCCCCTAAACCATGGGCTATATCACACTGATTTGGCCCGAAAAATGCCTCGTTCCCACTGTTTCGCCCGTTTGTCCACCAAAATGGCCACGAAAAATTAAACGAACCATACTGGGACGATCCCCAACCTCCCTGGCATGCCCCGGTCGATTTTCGACCCACAGTAGGCTCGGACCCTGGGCCCACCTCCGAAACCGTGTGCTATTGCACACCGATTTGTCCCAAAAATTCCCCGTTCGTTCCATTTTGCCCGTTTGTCCACCCAAGTGGCCACGAAAAATTAAACAAACTACACTGGGACGATCCCCAATCTCCCTGGCATGCCCCAGTCGATTTTTGGCCCACAGAACGCCCGAACCCCGGGCCCAACCCTCAAAACCTTGGGCTATAGCACACCAATTTGGCTCAAAAATGCCCCTTTCATGCCGTTTCGCCCATTTGTGAACCCAAATGGTCACGACAAATTAAAAGAACCACACTGGGACGATTCTCAACCTTCTTTGGCACGCCCCAATCAATTTTCAGCCCACAGAACGATAGACCCCGGGCCCATCCCTAAAACCGTGGGCTATAGCACACTCATTTAGCCAGAAAATTCCCCGTTCACGTTGTTTCTCCCGTTTCTCCACCCAAATGGACACAAAAAATTAAACTGATCACGCTGGGATACTCCTCAATCTCCCTGGCATGCCTTGGTTGATTTTTGGCACACTGCACGCGTGGAACCTGGGCCCATCCCCGAAACCATTGCCATAGCACACCGATTTTGCCCAAAAATGCCCCGTTCATGCAGTTTCGCCCGATTATCTACCCAAAAGGCCACCAAAAATTAAACAGACCACACTGGGACTATCCCAAACCTCCCTGGCATGCCGCGGTCGATTTTCAGCACATAGAACTCCCAGACTCCCGACCCACCCCCGAAATCATGGGCTATAGCACACCGATTTGGCCTAAAAATGCCCCGTTTGCGCCGTATCGTCCAATTGTCCAATCAAATAATCACGAAAAATTAAACGGACCACACTGGGATGATCCCCAACCTCCCTGCACACCCTGATCGGTTTTTGACCAACAGCAAGCCCGAACCCCGAGCCCACCCCTGAAACCATGGGCTATGGGACAATGATTTGGTCAAAAATGCCCCGTTCGCGCCGTTTCGCCCGTTTGTCCACCCAAATGGCCACGAAAAATTAAACGGACCACAATAGGACAATCCCCAATCTCCCTGTCACGCCTCGGTCGATTTTCAGCCCGCAGCATGCCCGGATCCCAGGCCCACCTCCGAAATCGTGGGCTATAGCACATCGATTTAGCCCCAAAACTCCCCATTCGCGCCGTTTCACCCCTTTGTCCACCCAAATGGCCATGAAAAAATAAACGGAACATACTGGAACGATCCCCAACCTCCCTGGTGCGTCCCGATCGATTTCCAACCCACAGTACTCCCGGAACCTAGGCCCATCCCCGAAATCGTGTGCTATAGCACATTGATTTGGCCCGAAAAAGCCCCATTTTGCCCATTTGTCCACCCAAATGGCCATGAAATATTAAACGGACCAAACTGGGATGATCCCCAACCTCCCTGCACCCCCTGATCAATTTTTGAACAACAGCAAGCCTGAACCCCGGGCCCACCCCTGAAACCATGGGCTATAGGACAATGATTTGGCCCAAAAATGCCTCGTTCGCGCCGTTTCGTCCGTTTGTCCACCCAAATGGCCACAAAAAATTAAAAGGACCACAATGGGACAATCCCCAATCTCCCTGGCATGCCTCGGTCGATTTTTAGCCCGCAACATACCCGGATCCCGGGCCCACTTCCAAAACCGTGGGCTATAGCACATCAATTTAGCCCCAAAATGCCTCATTCGCGTCGTTTCACCCGTTTGTCCACCCAAATGGCCATGAAAAATTAAACTAACCATACTGGAACGATCCCCAACCTCCTTGGCATGCCCCGATCAATTTTCAACCCACAGTACACCCGTACCCTAGGTCCATCCTAGAAATCGTATGCTCTAGCACACCGATTTGGCCCGAAAATGCCCCATTTTGCTCGTTTGTCCACCCTAATGGCCACAAAAAATTAAACGGACCACACTGGGATGATTCTCAACCTCCTTGGCACGCCTCGATTGTTGTTTGACCGACAGCTCGCCTGAACCCTGGGCCCACCCTCAAAACCGTGGGCTATAGTACACCAATTTGGCCCAAAAATGCCCCGTTCGCGCCATTTCGCTCGTTTGTCCACCCAAATGGCCATAAAAAATTAAACGAACCACACTAGGATGATCCCCAACCTCCCTGGCATGCCCCGGTAGATTTTTGACCAACAGCACGCCTGAACCCCGGGTCCACCCCCAAAACCGTGGGCTATAGCACACCGATTTAACCCGAAAATGCTCCGTTCGTGCTGTTTCACCCGTTTGTCCACCCAAATGGCCACTAAAAATTAAACGGACCAAACTGGGACGATCCCTAAAATCCCAGGCACGCCCCGGTCGATTATCAGTCCAACAACACGCCAAGACCCCGGGCCCACACCCGAAACCGTGGGCTATAGAAACCGATTTTGCCCGAAAAAGCCTTGTTTCTCTCGTTTGTCCACCCAAATGGGCACGGAAAATTAAACGGACCACACTGGGATGATCCCCAACCTCCCTTGCATGCCCCGGTCAATTTTCAGCCTACAGCATGCCTAAACCCCAAGCCCACCCCCTTAACCGTGGGCTATAGCACACCGATTTTGCCCAAAAATACCCCGTTCGCGCCGTTTCACCCGTTTGTCTACCCAAATGGCCTCTAAAAATTAAACAGACCTAACTGGGATGATCCTCAACCCCTCAGGTATGCTCCGGTCAATTATTAGCCTCACAACATGCTCTGACCCCAGGCCCACCCCCAACGTCGTGGGCTATAGCACGCCGATTTGTCCCAAAAATGCCCTGTTTGCGCCGTTTCTCCCATTTGTCCACCCAAATGGCCACGAAAAATAAAATGGACTACACTGGGATAATCCCCAACCTCCTTGGCACGCCCCGGTCAATTTTCAGCCCACAGCACACCTGAACCCTGGGTCCACCACCGAAATCGTAGGCTATAGAGCACCAATTTGACCCGAGAATGCCCCGATCGCGCTGTTTCGCTCGTTTGTCCACCCAAATGGCCACTAAAAATTAAACAGACCAAACTAGGACGATCCCCAACCTCCCAGGCATACCCCGTTCCATTATCAGCCCACAACACGCCCAGAACCCGAGCCCACCCCAGAAACCGTGGGCTATAGCACACCGATTTAGCCTGAAAATGCCCCGTTTGCGCCGTTTCACTCATTTGTCCACCCAAATGGCCACGAAAAATTAAACAGACCACACTGGGATGATCCCTAACCTCGCTGGTATCGCCCGGTCGATTTTTGACCCACAGCACACATGGATCCCAGGCTCACCCCCAAAACCGTGGTCTATAGTACACCAATTTAGCCCAAAAATACCCCGTTCGCGTCGTTTCCGTCGATTCTCTAGCCAAATGACCACAAAAAATTAAACAGACCACACTGGAATGATCTCCAACCTCCTTGGTATGCTCCGGTCGATTTTTGACAAACGGCACGCCCGGAATCTGGGCCACCCTCGAGACCTTGGACTATAACACAACGATTTGGCCCGAAAATGCCCCATTTGCGCCGTTTTGCCAATTTGTTCACACAAATGGCCACGAAAATTTAAAAGGACCACACTAGGACAATCCACAATCTCCCTGGCACGCCTCGATCGATTTTCGGCCCACATCACACCTGGACCCTGGGCCAACCCCCGAAACCATGGTCTATAGCACACCGATTTTACCTAAAAATACCCCATTCGCGTCGTTTCGCCAGTTTGTCTACCTAAATGGGCACGAAAAATTAAACAAACCACTCTGGGATGATCCCCAACCTCCCTGGCACGCCCTGATCAATTTTTGGCCCACAACATGCCTGAACCACGGGCCCAACCCCGAAACCGTGAGCTATAGCACACTGATTTGGCTCGATAATGCCCCGTTTGCGCCATTTCATCCGTTTATTCACCCAAATAGCCACTAAAAATTAAACGGACCAAACTGGGACGATCCCCAACATCCCAGGCACGCCCTGGTCAATTATCAGCCCCACAACACGCCAAGACCTCGGGCCGACCCCCAAAACTTTGGGCTATAGCACACCGATTTGGCCTGAAAATGACCTGTTTCACCCGTTTGTCTACCCAAATAGCCACGAAAAATTAAATGGACCACACTGGGATAATCCCCAACTTCCTTGGCATGCCCCGGTCGATTTTTGAACCACAACACGCCTGGATCCCAGGACAACCCCCGAAACCGTGGGATATAGCACACCAATTTTGACCGAAAATGCCCTGTTCACGCCATTTCTCCCGGTTGTCCACCCAAATGGCCACAAAAAATTAAACAGATCATACAGAGATGATCCCCAATCTCCCTGGCACGCACCGGTTGATTTTCGGCCCACAGCACACCCGAACATCGGTCCCACCCTCAAAATCGTGGGCTATAACATACCAATTTAGCCTAAAAATGCCCGTTCGAGCCGTTTCGCCCGTTTGTCCATCGAAATGACCACGAAAAATTAAACGGACCACACTGGAACAATCCCTAACCTCCTTGGCACACCCTGATCAATTTTCAACCCACAGCACGCCCGTACCCTAGGCCCACCTCCGAAACCGTGGGCTATAGCACAGCGATTGGGCCCAAAAACTCCCCATTTCGCCCGTTTTTCCACCCAAATGGCCACGAAAAATTAAACGGATCACACTGGGACGATCCCCAACTCCCTAGTATGCCCCGGTCGATTTTTGGCCCATAGCACATCTGAATCCCGGGCTCACCCCGAAACCCTGGGCTATAGCACACCGATTTAGCCCAAAAATGCCCCATTCACGTCGTTTCACCAATTTATCCACCTAAATGGCTACTAAAAATTAAACAGACCAAACTGGGATGACACCCAACCTCCCTGGAATGCCCCGGTCGATTCTCAGCCCCACAGCACGCCCAGACCTCGGGCCCATCCCCAAAAATGTGGGCTATAGCACACCGATTTGGCCCGAAAATGCCCCGTTCATACCGTTTCACCCGTTTGTCCACCTAAATGGTCACAAAAAATTAGACGGACCACACTGGGATGATCCCCAACCTTCCTGGCACCCCCGGTAAATTTTTGGCCCACAACACGCCTGGACCCCAGGCCCACCCCCGATACCGTGGGCTATAGCACACCGATTTGGCCCAAAAATGACCCGTTCGTGCTGTTTCGCCCATTTGTCCACCCAAATGGCCATGAAAAATTAAACGAACCATACTGGGATGATCCCCAACCTCCCTGGCACACCTCAGTCGATTTTTGGCCCACAGCACGCCTGAACATCGTGCCCAACTCCAAAACCGTGGGCTATAGCACACCGATTTAGCCCGAAAATGCCCCGTTCGCGTCGTTTCACCCGTTTGTCCACCCAAATAGCCACTAAAAATTTAACGGACCAAACTGGGACAATCCCCAGCTTCCCAGGCACACCCCGGTCGATTATCAACCCCACAACACGCCCAGATAAGGGGTTCACCCCAAAAACCATGGGCTATAGCAAATCAATTTGGCCCGAAAATGCCCTATTTCAGCCGTTTGTCCACCCAAATGGCCAGTAAAATTAAACGAACCACACTAGGATGATCCCCAACCTCTTTGGCATGCCCCGGTCAATTTTCGGCCAACAACACGCCTGGACCCCGGGCCCACCCTCAAAACCGTAGGCTATAGTACACCGAATTGGCCCGAAAATGCCCCGTTCACGCTGTTTCGCCCGTTTGTCCACTCAAATTGCCATGAAAAATTAAACAGACCACAAAGAGATGATCCCCAACCTCTTTGTCATGCCCCGGTTGATTTTCGGCCGACAGCACGCCCGAACCTCGGGCCCACCCCTAAAACTGTGGGCTATAGCACACTAATTTTGCCCAAAAACACCCCGTTCGCGTCGTTTCGCCTGTTTGTCCACACAAATGGCCATAAAAAATTAAACGGACCATACTGGGACAATCCCTAATCTCCTTGGCATGCCTCGGTCGATTATCGGCCCACAGCACGCTCGGGCCCCGGGCCCACCCTTGAAACTGTGGGCTATAGCACACCGATTTGGCCCGAAAATGCCCCATTCGCGTCGTTTCGCCCGTTTGTCCACCCAAATGACCATGAAAAAATAATCGAACCATACTGGGAAGATCCCCAACCTCCCTGGCTTGTCCCAGTCAATTTTCAACCCACAGCACGCTCGAACCCCGAGCCCACCTCCGAAACCATGGGCTATAGCACACCGATTTGTCCCGAAAATGCCCCATTCGCTCCGTTTTTCCTGTTTGTCCACCCAAATGGCCACGAAAAATTAAACGGACCACACTGGGACGATCCCTAACCTCACTGTCATGCCCCGATCAATTTTTGACCTACAACACGCCCGGACCCTATGGCCACCCCCGAAACTGTGGGTTATAGCACAGTGATTTGGCCCAAAAATGCCCCATTTTGCCCCTTTGTCCACTCAAATGGCCACGAAAATTTAAACGAGCCACACTGGAATGATCCTCAACCTCCCTGGCAAGCCACGGTCGATTTTTGGCACACAGCACATCTCAACCCTGGGCCCACCCCGAAATCGTGGGCTATAGCACACCAATTTGCCCCCAAAATGCCCCGTTCGTGCCATTTCGCCCGTTTATCCACCCAAATGGCTACTAAAAATTAAACGGACCAAAATGGGATGATCTTCACCCCCCAGGAATGTCCCAATCGATTATCAACCCCACAATATGCATAGACCCCCGGGCCCATCCCCGAAAGTGTGGGATATTGCACATCGATTTGTCACGAAAATGCCTCGTTCGCCCCGTTTCACCCGTTTGTCCACCTAAATGGTCACGAAAAATTAAACGGACCACACTGGGATGATCCTCAATTCCCTGGCATGCCCCGGTCAATTTTTAGCCCACAACACGCCTGAACCCCAGGCCCACCACCAAAATCGTGTGCTATAGCACACTGATTTGGCCCGAAAATGCCCCGTTCAGCACATTTGTCCACCCAAATAGCCACTGAAAATTAAACGGACCAATTTGGGTTGATCCCCAACCTCCCAGGCATACCCCGATCGATTATCAGCCCATAGCACGCCCAGACCCCGGGCCCATCCCCAAAACCGTGGGCTATACTACACCGATTTGATCTGAAAATGCCCTATTCACACCGTTTCGCCCGTTTGTCCACCCAAATGGCCACAAAAAATTAAACGGACCACACGAGGACGATCCCCAACCTCGCTGGCACGCTGTTGTTTATTTTTGGCCAACAGCACGCTCGGACCCCGGGCCCACCCCCGAAACCATGGGCTATAGCACACCCATTTGGCCGAAAATGCCCCGTTCGCGCCGTTTCGCTCGTTTGTCCACCCAAATGGCGAATAAAAATTAAACGGACCACAGTGGGATGATCCCCAACCTCTTTGGCATGCCCCAAACGATTTTTGGCTTACAGCACGCCCGGACCCCAGGCCCACCCCCGAAACCATGGTCTATAGCACATCGATTTGGCCCGAAAATGGCCCATTCGCGCCGTTTCGCCCGTTTGTCAATTCAAATGGCCACAAAAAATTAATCGAACCACACTGGGATGATCCCTAGCCTCCCTGGATTGCCCCGGTCGATTTTTGACCCACAGCACACTCAGAACCTAGGCCCACCTCCGAAATCGTGGGCTATAGCACACCCATTTGGCCCGAAAATGCCTCGTTCGGGCCGTTTTTCCCGTTTGTCCACACAAATGGCCACAAAAAATTAGACGGACCACACTGGGATGATCCCCAACCTCCCTGGCATGCCCAGGTTAATTTTCGGCCTACAGCATGCCCGAAACCGGGCCCACCCCCTAAACCATGGGCTATAGCACATCGATTTGGCCTGAAAATGCCTCGTTCCCGCCGTTTCGCCTGTTTGTCCACCCAAATGGCCATGAAAGATTAAATGAACCATACTGGGATGATCCCTAACCTCCCTGGCATACCCCGGTCGATTTTTGACCCACAGTAGGTTCGGACCTTGTGCCCACCTCCGAAACCGTGTGCTATTGCACACCGATTTGGCCCAAAAATGCCCCGTTCGCACCATTTTGCCCGTTTGTCCACCCAAGTGGCCACTTAAAATTAAACAAACTACATTGGGACGATCCCCAATCTCCCTGGGATGGCTCGGTCAATTTTTGGCCCACAGAACGCCCGAAACCCGGGCCTACCCCCGGAGATCGTGGGCTAGAGTACACCGATTGGGCCTAAAAATGCCCTGTTCAAGCCGTTTCGCTCGTTTGTCCACCCAATTGGCCACGAAAAAATAAAAAGACCATACTGGGACGATTCCCAACCTTCCTTGGCATGCCCCGATCAATTTTCAGCCCACAGAACGCCAGGTCCCGGGCCCACCTCTAAAATCGTGGGCTATAACACACTCATTTAGCTCGAAAATACCCCATTCGCGCCGTTTCTCCCGTTTCTCCAACCAAATGGCCACGAAAAATGAAATGGACCACACTGGGATAATCCTTTATCTCCCTGGCATGCCTCAGTCGATTTTCGGCACACTGCACACCTGGACCCTGGGTCCACCCCCAAAACCGTGGCTATAGCACACCAATTTTGCCCGAAAATACCCCGTTCATGCAGTTTCGCCCGTTTGTCTCCCCAAATGGCCACAAAAAAATTAAATAGACCACACTGGGACGATCCCCAACCTCCCGGGCATGCCACGGTCGATTTTCGACACATAGCACTCCCCGACCCAGGGCCCACCCCCAAAATCATAGGCTATAGCACACCGATTTGGCCCAAAAATGCCCCATTTGCGCCGTTTCGCCCGAT
Source organism: Capsicum pubescens (assembly GCA_030864215.1). Lineage (NCBI taxonomy): Eukaryota > Viridiplantae > Streptophyta > Magnoliopsida > Solanales > Solanaceae > Capsicum > Capsicum pubescens. The sequence continues at coordinate 419,639,348 of CM061548.1, forward strand.
TGTCCACCCAAATGACCACGAAAAAATTAAACAGACCTCACTGGGATGATCCACAACCTCCCTGTATGCCCTGATCGATTTTCGAGCAACAGCAAGCCCGGACCCAGGCCCACCCCCGAAACCATGGGCTATAGAACAACGATTTGGCCCAAAAATGCCCCGTTCGCGCCGTTTCGCCCGTTTGTCCACCCAAATTGCCACGAAAAATTAAACGGACCACAATGGGACAATCCCCAATCTCCCTGGCATGCCTTGGTCGATTTTTGTCCCGCAGCATGCCGGAATCCCAGGCCCACCTCCGAAACCGTGGGCTATAGCACATCGATTTAGCCCCAAAACGCCCCATTCGCGCCGTTTCGCCCGTTTGTCCACCCAAATGGCCATGAAAAATTGAACGGACCACACTGGAACGATCCTCAACCTCCCTGGCATGCCCCGATCGATTTTTGACCCACAGTACGCCCGTACCCTAGGCCTATCCCTGAAATCGTGGGCTATAGCACACCGATTTGGCCCGAAAACGCCCCATTTTGCCCGTTTGTCCACCCAAATGGCCATGAAAAATTAAACGGACAACACAGGGATGATCCCCAACCTCCCTGGCACGCCCTGGTCGTTTATCGACCCACAGGCCGCCTGAACCCTGGGCCCACCCCTAAAACCGTGGGTAATAGTACACCAATTGTGCTTGAAAATGCTCCGTTCGCGCCGTTTCGGCCGTTTGTCCACCCAAATGGCCACGAAAAATTAAACGAACTACACTAGGATGATCCCCAACCTCCCTGGAATGCCCCGGTAGATTTTTGACCAAAAGTATGCTTGAACCCCACGCCCACCCCCAAAACCGTGGGCTATAGCACACTAATTTAACCCGAAAATGCCCCGTTCTTGCCGTTTCACCCGTTTGTCCACCCAAATGGCCACTAAAAATTAAACGGACCAAACTGGGACGATCCCCAACCTCCCAAGCACGCCTCGGTCGATTATCAGTCCCACAACACGCCAAGACCCCAGGCCCACACCCAAAACTGTGGGCTATAGCACACTGATTTTGCCCGAAAAAGCCCTGTTTCTTTCATTTGTCCACCCAAATGGGCACGAAAAATTAAACGGACCACACTGGGATGATCCCCAACCTCCCTGGCATGCCCCAGTTAATTTTTGGCCCACAGCACGCCTGAACCCCGAGCCCACCCCCGTAACCGTGGCTATAGCACACCTATTTAACCCAAAAACACCCCGTTCGTGCCGTTTTGCCCGTTTGTCGACCCAAATAGCCACTAAAAATTAAACAGACCAAACTGGGATGATCCCCAACCTCCCAGGCATGCCTCAGTCGATTATCAAAACCACAACATGCCCTGCCCCAGGCCCACCCCCAAAACCGTGGGCTATAGCACACCGATTTGTCCCGAAAATGCCCCGTTTACGCCCTTTCTCCCGTTTGTCCACCCAAATTGCCACGAAAAATAAAATGGACCACACTAGGACGATCCCTAACCTCCCTGGCATGCCCCGGTCAATTTTTCGCCCACAGCACACCTGAACCCTGGGCCCACCACCAACATCGTAGGCTATAGAGCACCGATTTGACCCGAAAATGCCCAGTTCGCGTCGTTTTGCTCGTTTGTCCACCCAAAAGGACACTAAAAATTAAACGAACCAAACTGGGATGATCCCCAACCTCCCAGGTACACCCCGTTCGATTATCAGCCCACAGCACGCCCAAAACCCGAGTCCACCCCGGAAACTGTGGGCTATAGCACACCAATTTGGCCTGAAAATGCCTCGTTCGGGCCGTTTCGCCCGTTTGTCCACCCAAATGGCCACTAAAAATTTAACAGGCCACACTGGGATGATCCCCAACCTCGCTGGTATCGCTCGATCGATTTTCGACCTACAGCACACATAGATCCCGTTCCCACCCCCAAAACCGTGGGCTATAGTACACCGATTTAGCCTAAAAATGCCCCGTTCGCGTCGTTTCGGTCGGTTTTCCAGCCAAATGACCACGAAAAATTAAACAGACCACACTGGGATGATCCCCAACCTCCCTGGCATGCTCCGGTCAATTTTCGACACATGGCACGCCCAGAAACCGGGCCACCCTCAAAACCTTGGACTATAACACAACGATTTGGCCCGAAATAGCCCCATTCGCGCCGTTTTGACAATTTGTCCACACAAATGGTCACAAAAGTTTAAAAGGACCACACTGGGACAATGAACAATCTCCCTAGCATGCCTAGATCGATTTTCGGCCCACAGCACGCCTGGACCCCGGGCCAACCCCCGAAACCGTGGTCTATAGCACACCGATTTAGCCAGAAAATACCCCGCTCACGCCGTTTCACCCGTTTGTCCACCTAAATGGGCATGAAAAATTAAAGAAACCATACTGGGATGATCCTCAACCTCCCTGGCACTCCCCGATCAATTTTTGGCCCACAACATGCCTGAACCACGGGCCCACCCCCGAAACCGTGAGCTATAGCACACCGATTTGGCTCGAAAATGCCCCATTTGCGCCGTTTCATCCGTTTATTCACCCAAATGGCCACTAAAAATTAAACGGACCAATATGGGACGATCCCCAACATCCCAGGCATGCCCTGGTGGATTATCAGCCCCACAACACGCCCAGACCTCAGGCCCACCCCCAAAACCGTGGGCTATAGCACACTGATTTGGCCCAAAAATGACCTACTTCACCCGTTTGTCCACCCAAATAGCCACGAAAAATTAAACGTACCACACTGGGATGATCCCCATCTTCCCTGGCATGCCTCGGTAGATTTTCGGACCATAGCACTCCTCGACCCCGGGACCACCCCCGAAACCGTGGGATATAGCACACCAATTTTGCTCGAAAATGCCCTGTTCACGCCATTTCTCCCGTTTGTCCACCCAAATGGACACAAAAAATTAAAAAGATCACACAGAGATGATCCCCAATCTCCCTGGCACACACCGGTGTATTTTTGTCCCACAGCACGCCCGAACATCGGGCCCACCCTCAAAATCGTGGGCTATAGCACACCCATTTAGCCTAAAAATGCCCCGTTCGAGCCGTTTCGCCCATTTGTCCACCGAAATGACCACGAAAAATTAAACGGACCACACTGGGACAATCCCAACCTCCCTGGCATGCCCCGATCGATTGTCGGCCCACAGCACGCCCGGACCGTAGGTCCACCCCCAAAACCGTGGGCTATAGCACGACGATTTGGCCCAAAAACTCCCCGTTTCGCCCATTTTTTCACCCAAATGGCCACGAAAAAATAAACGGACCACACTGGGATGATCCCCAACCTCCTGAGCATGCCCCGATCGATTTTTGGCCCACAGTACATCTGAATCCCGGGCTCACCCCGAAACCCTGGGCTATAGCACACCGATTTAGCCCAAAAATGCCACATTCGCCGTTTCGCCAGTTTATCCACCCAAATGGCTACTAAAAATTAAACAGACCAAACTGGGACGATCCCCAACCTCCCAGGAACGCCCCGGTCGATTCTCAGCCCCACAGTACGCCCAGACCCCGGGCCCATCCCCGAAACTGTAGGTTATAGCACACCGATTTAGCCCGAAAATGCTCCGTTCGTGCAGTTTCACCCGTTTGTCCACCTAAATGGTCACGAAAAATTAAACGGACCATACTGGGATGATCCTCAATCTCCCTGGCACCCCCGGTCAATTTTTGGCCCACAACACGCCTGGACCCCGGGCCCATCCCCGATACTGTGGGCTATAGCATACCGATTTGGCCAAAAAATGCCCCGTTTGTGCCGTTTCGCCCGTTTGTCCACTCAAATGGCCACGAAAAATTTAACGAACCATACTAGGACGATCCCCAACCTCCCTGGTACACCTCAATCAATTTTTGGCCCACAGCACGCCTGAACATTGGGCCCAACCCCGAAACCGAGGGCTATAGCATATTAATTTGGCCCGAAATTGCGCCGTTCGTGTCGTTTCACCCGTTTGTCCTCCCAAATAGCCACTAAAAATTTAACAGACCAAACTGGGACGATCCTCAGCCTCCCAGGCATACCCTGGTCGATTATCAACCCCACAACACGCCCAGATACGGGGTTCACCCCAAAAACCGTAGGCTATAGCACACAGATTTGGCCCGAAAATGCCCTATTTCAGCCGTTTTTCCACCCAAATGGCCACAAAAAATTAAACGGACCACACTAGGATGATCCCCAACCTCTTTGGTATGCTCCGGTCGATTTTCGGCCAACAACACGCCTGGACCCCGGGCCCACCCTCAAAACCGTTGGCTATAGCACACCGATTTGGCCCGTTCATGCTGTTTCGCCCGTTTGTCTACCCAAATGGCTATGAAAAATTAAACAGACCACAAAGAGGTGACCCCCAACCTCCCTGGCACTCCCAGGTTGATTTTCGGCCCACAGCACACCAGGACCTCGGGCCCACCCCTAAAATCGTGGGCTATAGCACACCAGTTTTGCCCAAAGCACCCCGTTCGCGCCGTTTCGCCCGTTTGTCCACCCAAATGACCACAAAGAATTAAACGAACCATACTGGGATGATCCCCAACCTCTCTGGCATGCCCCGATTAATTTTTAGCCCACAGCATGCCCGAACCCCGGGCCCACCCCCAAAACTGTGGGCTATAGCACACCGATTTGACCCAAAAATGCCCCGGTCGTGCTGTTTCGCCCGTTTGTCCACCCAAATGGCCACAAAAAATTAAACGGACCACACTGGGACAATCCCTAATCTCCCTGGCACGCCTCGGTCGTTTATCGGCCCACAACACGCTCAGGCCCCGGGCCCACCCTCGAAACTGTGGGCTATAGTACACTGATTTGGCCCGAAAATGCCCCATTCGCACCGTTTCGCCCGTTTGTCCACCCAAATGGCCACGAAAAAATAATCAAACTATACTGGGACGATCCCCAACCTCCCTGGCTTGCCCCGGTCGATTTTCGACCCACAGTACGCTCGAACCCCGAGCCCACCTCCGAAACCGTGGGCTATAGCACACCGATTTGGCCCGAAAATGCCTCATTCACTCCGTTTTTCCCATTTGTCCACCCAAATGGCCACGAAAAATTAAACGGACCATACTGGACGGTCCCTAACCTCCCTGTCATGCCCCGATCGATTTTCGGCCCACAGCACGCCCGGACCCCATGCCCACCCCCGAAACTGTGGGCTATAACACAATGATTTGGCCCAAAAATGCCCCATTTTGCCCCTTTGTCCACTCAAATGGCCACGAAAAATTAAACGAGCCACACTGAGATGATCCCCAACCTCCCTGGCAAGCCCCGGTCGATTTTCGGAACACAGCACATCTGAACCCCGAGCCCACCCTGAAACCGTGGGCTATAGCACACCGATTTTCCCCAAAAATGCCCCGTTCGCGCCGTTTCACACGTTTATCCACCCAAATGTCTACTAAAAATTAAACGGACCAAACTGGGATGATCTCCAACCCCCCAGGAATGTCCCGATCGATTATCAGCCTCACAGCACGCACAGACCCCGGGCCCATCCTCGAAAGTGTAGGATATTGCTCACCGATTTGGCATGAAAATGCCTCATTCGCGCCGTTTCACCCGTTTGCCCACCTAAATGGTCACGAAAAATTAAACGGACCATACTGGGACGATCCCCAACTCTCTGGCATGCCCCGGTCGATTTTTAGCCCACAACACGCCCGAACCTCGGGCCCACCACCTAAACTATAGCACACCGATTTGGGCCGAAAATACCCCGTTTGCGCCGTTTCGCTCGTTTGTCAACCCAAATAGCCACTGAAAATTAAACGAACCAATTTGGGTTGATCCCCAACCTCCCAGGCACGTCCCGGACGATTATCAGTCCATAACACGCCCAGACCCCGGGCCCATCCCCAAAACGTGGGCTATAGTACACCGATTTGATCCGAAAATGCCCCATTCGCGCCGTTTCGCCCGTTTGTCCACCCAAATGGCCACAAAAAATTAAACGGACCATACTAGGACGATCCCCAACCTCGTTGGCACGCTGCTGTTTATTTTTGGCCAACAGCACGCTCGGACCCTGGGCCCACCCCCGAAACCATGGGCTATAGCACACCCATTTGGCTCGAAAATGCCCCGTTCGCGCCGTTTCGCCCGTTTGTCCACCCAAATGGCGACAAAAAATTAAACGGACCACACTGGGACAATCCCTAACCTCTTTGGCACGCCCCAAACAATTTTCGGCCTACAGCACGCCCGGACCCCAAGCCCACCCCCGAAACCATGGTCTATAGCACACCGATTTGGCCCAAAAATGCCCCATTCGCGCCGTTTCGCCCTTTTGTCCACTCAAATAGCCACGAAAAATTAATCGAACCACACTGGGACGATCCCCAACCTCCCTGGCTTGCCTCCGTCTATTTTCGACCCACAGCACACTCAGACCCCAGGCCCACCTCCGAAACCGTGGGCTATAGCACACCCATTTAGCCCGAAAATGCCCCGTTCGCATCGTTTCACCCGTTTGTCCACCCAAATAGCCACTAAAAATTAAACGGACCAAACTGAGATGATCCCCAATCTCCCAGGCACGCCCCGATCGATTATCTGCCCCACAACAAGCCCAGACCCCGGGCCCACCCTCAAAACCGTGGGCTATAGCACACCGATTTGGCCCGAAAAATGCCCTGTTTCTCCCGTTTGTCCACCCAAATGTCCACGAAAAATTAAACGGACCACACTGGGAAGATCCCCAACCTCCCTGGTATGCCCCGGTCAATTTTTCTCCCACAGCACGCCTGAACCTCGATCCCACCCCCGAAACTATGGGCTATAGCACACCGATTTAACCCGAAAATGCCCCGTTCGCGCCTTTTCGCCCGTTTGTCCACCCAAATGGCCACTAAAAATTAAACGGACCAAACTGGGACGATCCCCAACCTCCCAGGAACGCCCCGATCGATAATAAGCCCCACAACATGCCCAGACCTCTGGCCCAACCTCTAGAGAGGCACTAAACCCGAGGAAGAGGGACCTATTTCCCAAATCATCAACTTTCTCATAACTCTCGTTATCCACATCAACCTTCCCAACAATGAACTCTTCAACACCATATAACTTTGTTTCGGGGTGGGGTTCAATTCCATCTCGAGTGATAACAAATAGTTCACCTGAAGAGTGCACAATGTACAGTTGCATTCCACGAATAGATTCAGAAGGCACTCCTTGAACTACCTTTCCAATATATAGTTGGTTCCATCCCTCCTCTAAAGTCGAAGATTATAACGTTTCCCCTAAAATCAACTCCATAAAACTGACCATCATGCCATGTAACATCAGCATAGGCAGCTTTGCGCGTTTCCACAGAGATAAAACCCTTTTTTCCAGGTTTCCAGTAAGCCAATGTACGCGGACCTCCTTGATTGATCATCAAAATATAGCCATCGGTTGTATGAGGATCCGAAGAAAGCACTGCTTTGTCAACATAACACTCAAGGTAACCGCGATGTTTATCTAAATCGAAACCCTTGAGTGTATCCATGTGAGGCAATTCTATGATAGAACGAGAGTTGAGGTGAAACAAATTCATATTCCCGTCTGCATCTACTGTAAAAAGCCATCCAGGGATTCCAACACCCAAACAAAGTTTTCTGACTAACTCTGGGAAATTCACGGTGTAGGTGACACCTTTTACTAAGTCGAAAAATTCACGTGCTTCTGCATTCTCTTCTTTCTCCGCCAGCATCAACAATGGAACTGGAACTGCAACTTTCTCATCAACCATCCTGTCCTGTGATAAAAGTTCCAAATTTCTTATTTTTTAGATGAATAAACAAAAGCTATTGTATCCCTTTTATAAAGAAAAATACAATCCCAATTTGGTGTTGATTAAGTAAGGAAAAAACACCTTTTCCTTTGGGATTTATAATATTTGGAAAAATACATAAATATACACCTTAACTTACTATATTTACATAAAATCCCATCCTTACAAAATTATTACAAAAATCTCAACTAATTGTGTAGCTTCATTGTATATATCGGAGTGAGCTAATTATATATCTTGATAGACTCACAATCGGAAAAAAAATGTATTGGGAGCTTATTATGTATCTTTAGTTAGAAAAAATATATCTTCGTTGGATGTATTATTTATATCCACAGATTCAAAATAAAAAAACATGTATGAGCTAATTAAAGACAAAGGAAAAGTGTATCTTCGTTGGATTTATCGAGAGCTAATTATGTATCTCGACAAATCCAAACTCAGGATTGTCAGTGAAAAATGTAGAATTTTTTTGTAATTAAATTTTTGCACTTAAAAAATTATAACAGTGAGAGAGAGGAGAGGAGAAGAGTGGGGGTGGAGAGGGGAGAGACGGTCATTCCACTCGCACAACTAGTGTCCGACCCTCCTTTGCTATTGTCACTATTGATATCTAACCCCGTCGACTCAATATTTTTGTAAGCGCCAACCTTTCGGAGTGTGGGGTGGGGAGGTGCGCACATGTGGGGTGGGGGGAGTACATATTGTTATAAACCTCATTGAACATGAAACAGTTGCTCGTGTGTCATTGATGTTGTTATGACACAAATTAGGAATTATTTTTAATCGAACAATTTATATATCGACCTATATATAATAGTATCCTAAAAATGCCACTACATCAAGATGTATGTTGCGGGAAAGCATCTCCATATATACCTCACGTAGGGTTGAAGAATTACAATTTGGATCCATTGAGGAGTATAAAATTCTGATTGTAGTAACGTAAGACATAATAAGCCGGATGAATTTGTCAGGGAAGCGGACGAAGCATAAAGTATGATGAATAAAACCCCATTCAAGTTTATCAAAAGTTTTTTTTTCAAATCAATTTTAAGAAGCATACTAGAGCATATGGAGCGATTTACGGAAACTTTCATGTTCTTTAGGCAAGTGTGGTCCAGTGTAACTTAATATATGATCATGAAATTTAGATAAAATTATTTTGATCTTGTTAGGACAAAAAACTTTTTGAACAAAAAATTGTGAAAAATTAATTTTATCTAAATCGGAGACTTTTAATCAAGAGCAAAAAGTCCAAACAATATTTCTAAGATTCTTTACACTTTTATTATTACTATTATTATTACGTGCTTTTCACGTGTGTTTTATGTCAAGCCATATGCGATGTATTAATATCTTGATCGTCTCCTATGATGTGAAATATCACATCACAGATAATAACAAAAACAACAGATAGTAATAGATCAAAAACTACAACAAAATAAATTGATTAAATCTAACCTTTATACAAAAATTCCTCAAAGACTGACCGAACATTCATCTACCACTGTAAACTCAATAAAACAATACGATAATTGAGATATCATAACAATGCGATTGAATCCTAACCTTAACAAAAATCCTCAAAGTCCGATCACACATTAATCTATCACTTGAAAAAATAACAAATAATAACATAACGGAAACTACCGTATTCGAGAATATTACAACAGTATCATCAAACATAACCTTAACATAAAATTTTCAAGGTTCGGCCAAACATTCATTTACAACATAGACTTGAACATAATAGAAACTACAACAAAATAATACAATAATTGAAATATTAGAATACTACAATAAAACCTAACCTTTTCTGATTGTAGATGGCACCTTTAAATCTCATAAAAAAAAACAGTTATTAGAATATCTCCGCCAATAAATTTTACGCTGTGAATGTTATTATATTATTGTAGAAAAAAGATTCTCAAATACCTTTTCCTACAAAAAATAATCATCTAAGTATGAAAGATTTTTATTTTTATGTTGCGAAAAGGATAAATTAATTATGCTATCAAATTAAAATATGAAAGATTTTTATTTTTATGTTGCGAAATGAAAAAAATTAATTATGGTATAAAAAAAAATTCCAACACCTTTTCCTACAAAGAAGAATTATCTAAATATGAAAGATTTTTATTTTTATGTTGTGAAAAGGGAAAAACAAAAAAACTATGGTATCAAATTAATACTATAAAACAACTTTATTAAATTGAAACTTTTTTCCTCAAAAATACTAACGTGTTTTTATTTTTTTCCTTAAAAAATTTAAATAACTTTTTTTTTTTTGAACTTTAACGTGTTTTTATTTTTTTTCCTTGAAAAAATTAAATAACTTGTTTTCTTTATTTTGTTCTTTTTTGGAACTTTATGGTATTTATTTGGTTTTTGTGTTTTTAGATTTTTATTTTTATGTTGTGAAAAGGAAAAAAAAAATTATGGTATCAAATTAATACTATAAAACAATTTTATAAAATTGAATTTTTTTCCTCAAAAATTTACTAACGTGTTTTTATTCTTTTTCTTAAAAAAATTAAATAACTTGTTTTCTTTCTTTTTTTGTTTTTTTCTTGGAACTTTATGGTATTTTTTGGTTTTTGTGTGTTTTTAAGGAAAAATTTTCAAAGGATATTTTTCTTTTACCATATGTTTTAGAAATTCTTAACTTAAATATTATAATATAATGATATAATAAATGAACAAAAATAGTAAAAAGACGATTTTGTCTAAAATACATACTTTAATGAAGGGTAAAAGTTCAAATCACTTTTTTAAGGGTCTTCACATTTTTAATATATTATATTATATATTATTATATTATATATTATAGATTATAGATATAGATAATAGATATAAATATAGATATATGATTAGGATTTGGGCAAACAAGATAAATCTCAGTAATTTGAACTTAGTTACAGAAAAATTCGATATTTTGCATAATTACTTAAAATCTCAATTTTGGGTCAGTTGAGATACATAATTAGCTCCCGATATATCCAACGAAGATACTTTTTTTCTTTTGTAAAGATACATTTACATCCCAGTAATTTTCTTTCTAATTTTGAATATGTCGAGATACATAATACATCCAATGAATAAATATTTTTTCTTGTAAAAATACATAATTAACTCCCGATACATTTTTTTTAATTTTGGATCTGTCATGATACATAATAAGCTCGTCGATACATCCTACGAAGCTACACAATTAGTTGAGATTTTTGTAATTATTCTATAAGGATGGAGATTTGTGTAAATATGGTAAGTTAAGGATATATATTTAAGTTATTTTTTCTAAATATAAATCCCAAAAGGAAAAGGCTTTTCCTTACCTAATCAACACCAAATTGGGATCGTATTTTTCTCTATAAAAAGGGATGCAATAGCTTTCGTTTATTCATCAAAAAATCAAAAGTTTGGTACTTTTATCACAGGACAGGATGGTTGATGAGAAAGTTGCAGTTGCAGTTCCATTGTTGATGCTGGCAGAGAAAGAGGAGAATGCCGACACACGTGAATTTTTCGACGTAGTAAAGGGTGTCACCTACACCATGAATTTCCCAGAGTTAGCCAGAAAACTTTGTTTGGGTGTTGGAATTCCTGGATGGCTCTTTACAGTAGATGCAAACGGGAATATGAATTTGTTTCACCTCAACTCTCGTTCTATCATAGAATTGCCTCACATGGATACACTCAAGGGTTTCGATTTAGATAAACATCGCGGTTACCTTGAGTGTTATGTTGACAAAGCAGTGCTTTCTTCGGATCCTCATACAACCGATGGCTATATTTTGATGATCAATCAAGGAGGTCCGCGTACATTGGCTTACTGGAAACCTGGAAAAAAGGGTTTTATCTCTGTGGAAACGCGCAAAGCTGCGTATGCTGATGTTACATGGCATGATGGTCAGTTTTATGGAGTTGATGTTAGGGGAAACGTTATAGTCTTCGACTTTAGAGGAGGGATGGAACCAACTATTGGAAAGGTATTTCAAGGAGTGCCTTCTGAATCTATTTGTGGAATGCGACTGTACATTGTGCACTCTTCAGGTGAACTATTTGTTATCACTCGAGATGGAATTGAAACCAATCCCGAAACAAAGTTATATGGTGTTGAAGAGTTCACTGTTGGGAAGGTTGATGTGGATAACGAGAGTTATGAGAAAGTTGATGATTTGGGAAATAGGTCCCTCTTCCTCGGGTTTAGTGCTTCTCTCGCGGTTGAACAATATGGATGTAAGGCCAATCATATATATTTCACGGACGATTGTACTCTCACTTTCGATTCTTCTGAAAAAGGAGGCGGAAAGGACATGGGCGTATACAATTTGTTTGATAATACCATCGAGCCTCACTATGCTGGTGAATCCTACCACAGATTCAGTCCTCCTATTTGGATCTTCAACACTCCTAGTTTCTCTGATTAGTAGTTTTGATATTAGTATTTCTAGAATAATTACTTTGCTTTAGTAGCTATACTTGATAATTTGTCTAGTTTATTTCCTAGTTTACTTAATTACATGCTTTTATTGCATGTTTTTTGCTATTAGTTAATTATCTAGTTTATTTCCGAATCCCCAAAGTCATTTTAGGGAACGACTTATTTTCCTAGAAAATATTTTATTTGTTTTGCTTCATGTTATTTCTGTCAACAATGTCCTGTTGGTTATTTGAGCTTAGTTGTTGCTTGATTTGGTAATATGAGCTGCCTTGGGATGATGATGAAAATAATATGGATCTCTGTGAGTCGGCATGAAGGAGATAGGAACAAGTATTCGAAGAAGTTGAAACTGATTCAACATCTACTATATAATTGTGTATCAACATCTTAATATGCATTTAACCAAGCTCCTGGACCGGATGGACTACACCCTTTCTTCCATAATATAGTAGGCATCGATAACCTACTTATAGCTTTAATATTTGCTCCATTATATTCCCCAAGAGGCCAACCGTACCCATATTTGCCTCATTCCTAAGACGAAAATTGCTACCTCTCTACTAAATTTCCGACCCATTAGTCTTTGTAATACTAGTAACTAGCTATAAGATTATCACTAAACTCATCGCTAATAGACTAAAACCCTTTATGAGTAGGTTCATTCGATCTTACCAAACAAATTTTCTTAAGAACAGGCCGATGACAATGCTATAATAGTACAAGAAACTATCTCCTACCTTCACAAAATGAAAGGTAAAAAAGCTAATATGATCACTAAAATGGACCTTGAAAAGGCATCATTAAACTAGAATGGTCATTTATTCACCAAAAATTAACTTACTTTCAAATACCCCCAAATCTTCTTAAACGAATTATGAACTGTATAACTACTAATGAAGCGTCCATCATAATCAATGGAGATCGGGCATGTTTGAGCCGTTTGACCACCTAAATGGCCCCACCGACTCCGCGGGGCCACCCTGATCCGCTCCACAATCCGTCGGGGGGCCGCCGATTTATTTTTGGTCCAAACCACGTCCGGGCCTCAGGCCCACTCTGAGATCGTGGGCTAACACCCACCAATTTGGCCCAGGTCGGTTTTCAGCCTAAATCACGCTCGGGCCTGCCCCTAGAACCGCAGGTTAACACCCATCGATTTGGACCGAAAACAGCTCGTTCGTATCGTTTCTCCCGTTTGACCACCCAAATGTCCACAATTTTTGAGGTGGGTCCGGTGTCCAGGCGTGTTTTTTCTCAAAAATCGATCGGGCCACCTCAGGCAGGCTGGGGAGCAGCCTAGTTTGGGTCATTGTGTTTTTTTTAGCGGTTTGGGAGGTCAAACTAGCGAAAAGTTGCGAATGGGCCATTTTTATGCCAATTCAGTGTACTATAGCCCACGATTTTTAGGGTGAGCCCGGGGTCTGGGCGTGATTTTGGTCGAAAATCGATTGGGCTCCCCCAGGCAGGCTGGGGAGCGGCCTAGTGTGGAACATTATGGTTTTTTGGGCGGTTTTGGTGGTCAAACGGGCGAAACGGCGTGAAATGGTTGTTTTTTAGCCAATTCGGTGTGCTATAACCGACAGTTTTTGGGTTGGGCCCAGGTTATGGGCGTGATTTTGGCTGAAAATTGACTAGGGTGCCCAGATAGGCTGGGAAGGGCCTAGTGTGGGCCATTGTGGTTTTTTGGCCGGTTTGGGTGTTCGAACGGGTGAAATATCGCGAACGAGCCATTTTTGGGCCAAATCAGTGTGCTATAGCCCACAGTTTTTGGGGAGGGCCTGGATTCCGGACGTGATTTTGGCAAAAAATTGACTGGACTGCCCCAAGCAAGCTGGGGGTGCCCTAGTGTGGGTTATTGTGGTTTTTTGGGTGGTCAAACGAGTGAAACAGTGCGAATGGGCCTTTTGGGCCAATTCGGGGTGCTATATCCGATGGTTTTCGAGGTAGGCTAGGGGGTCCGGGCGTGATTTTGGCCGAAAATCAATCGGACTTCCCCAGGCAGCCTGGAGAGCGGCCCAGTGTGGGCCATTGTGGTTTTTTTGCGCAATTTGGGTGATCAAACGAGTGAAACAGCGCGAACGAGCCATTTTTGGGCCAATTCGGTATGCTAGCCCACGGTTTTTGGGGTGCACCCGGGTCCAGGCTTGATTTTTGCGAAAAATCGATCGGGCTGCCTCAGATAGGCTGGGGAACGGCCTTGTGTGGGCCATTATAGTTTTATGGGCATTTTTGGTGGTCAAATGAGTGAAACGATGCGAACGGGCTATTTTTGGGCCAATTTGGTGTGTTATAGCCCACGGCTTTTGAGGTGGGCTAGGGGTTCGAGTGTGATTTTGGTCGAAAATTGACCTGGCTACCCCATCCAAGGTGGGGAGAGGCCTAGTGTGTTCCATTGTATTTTTTAGGTGGTTTGGGTGGTCAAACGGGCGAAACGGGGCGAACGGGCCATTTTGGGGCTAATTCGGTGTGTTATAGCTCACGATTTTCAAGATGGGCTCAGGGTCCGGGCGTGATTTTTGCCGAAAATCAATCGGACTTCCCCAGGCAGGCTCAGAATGACCTAGTATAGGCCATTGTGATTTTTTTGGCGGTTTGGGTGGTCAAACGGGCCAAATGGTGTTAACGGGCCATTTTCGGGTCAATTTGGTATGCTACAACCCACGATTTTTGGGGTGGGCTCGGGATCTGGACGTGATTTTGGCCAAAAATCGATTGGGCTGCCCCAGGTAGGCTGGGGAGTGGCCTAGTGTGGGTCGTTGTGTTTTTTTGGGCGGTTTCGGTATTCAAACGAGCGAAACGATGCGAACGAACCATTTTCAGGCTAATTCGATGTGCTATAGCCCACGGTTTTCGCAGGGGGCTTGGGGTCCCGAAAGGCTGGGGAGCGGCCTAGTGTTGTCCATTGTGGTTTTTTGGGCGGTTTGGGTGGTCAAACGTGCGAAACGGCGGGAACTGGCCATTTTTGGGCCAATTCGGTGTGCTATTTTCGGGCCATTTGGAATCGCAGGGATTTTGATCCGTTGTTCTTTACATGATTACTTAAATACATTTTGGATTACTAATTCAAAGTTCTGCTACTTTGTAAACAAATTCAGTCCTTCTGTATAAAACTTTAATAATCCTTTCTGATTTTAGTTTGTTTGGTAATTCCAATGTGTATGGTCAACAGTTGATCTGTCACCATGGATTCTTACCACATTCTCCAAGAAAAGGGGATAAAGTCCCAAAAAGGGGTAGAACTTGAAATCTTTTTATCCGTGAGCTTAATTTCTACTGAAGAGTCAATTTTTTTCTTTTGCATACCTCAATTAAATTATACAGGATACCTGCCACCTCCAAGGCAAGGTTAGGACAGACGAAAGACATCATCACCTAGTTTGTTGAGATTCTGAACCTGTGTCATGGTTCTCAACATCTTCATTAACGGCTCACCCTTGGGTGCAAAGAGTCAATTTTATTTGTTATTTTTTTGGTTTTTGCAATTTCAAGTAATTGAGTAATTCTGTTAAGGGGTCGGTGTGCTATAGCCCACGGTTTCCTGGGTGGCCCGGGGTCTGGGCATAGTGTGGGCTGATAATCGATCGGGGTGTGCCTGGGAGGTTAGGGATCGTCCCAGTTTGGTCCGTTTAATTTCTAGTGGTGATTTGGGTGGACAAATGAGCGAAACAGCACGAACGGGGCATTTTTGGGCCAAATCGGTGTGCTATAGCCCACCGTTTTGGTGGTGGGCTCGGGGTTCAGGTGTGCTGTGGGTCGAAAATCGACCAAGGTGTGCCAGGGAGGTTGAGGATCGTCCCAGTATGGTCCATTTAATTTTTCGTAGCCATTTGGGTGGAAAAATGGGAGAAACGGGGCGAACGGGGCATTTTTAGGTCAAATCGATGTGCTATAGACCACTGTTTCGAGGGTGGCCTCGGGGTCTGGGCGTGTTGTGCGGTTTATTATCGACCGAGGCGTGCCTGGTAGGTTGGGGATCATCCCAGTATGGTCCTTTTAATTTTTCGTGGCCATTTGGGTGGACAAACGGGAGAAACAGGGCGTTATTGGGCCAAATCGGTGTGCTATAGCCCACGGTTTCGAGGGTGGGCCCGGGGTCTGGGCGTGTTGTGGGGTTGATAATCGATCGGGGCGTGCCTGGGAGGTTGGGGATTGTCCCAGTTTGATCCGTTTAATTTTTAGTGTCTATTTGGGTGGACAAACAGGTGAAACGGCGCGAACAGGGCATTTTCGAGCCAAATCGGTGTGCTATAGCCCACGGTATTGGAGGTGGGCCCGGGGTTCGAGCATGCTGTGGGTCGAAAATCGATCGGGGCAAGCCAGGGAGGTTGGGGATCGTCCCAGTGTAGTTTGATTAATTTTTTGTGACCATTTGAGTGGACAAACGGGCGAAACGGCACGAACGGGGCATTTTCAGGCCAGATCGGTGTGCTATAGACCATGGTTTCGGGGGTGGGCCTGGGGTCCGGGAGTGCTGTAGGCTGAAAATCGATCGGGGCATGCCAGGGAGGTTGGGGATCGTCCTAGTGTGGTCCGTTTAATTTTTTGTCGCTATTTGGGTGGATAAACGGGCGAAACAACGCGAACGGGGCATTTTCGGGCCAAATGGGTGTGCTATAGCCCATGGTTTCGGGGATGGGCTCGGGGTCCAGGCGTGCTGTTGGCCAAAAATAAATAGCAGCGTGCCATCGAGGTTGGGGATCGTCCTATTATGGTCCGTTTAATTTTTCGTGGCCATTTGGGTGGACAAACGGGTGAAACGGTGCGAATGGTGCATTTTCGGACCCAATCGGTGTACTATAGCCCACGGTTTTGGGGGTGGGCCTGGGGTCTGGGCGTGCTGTGGGCTGATAATCGACCGGGCGGTGCCTGGGAGGTTGGGGATCAACCCAGTTTGGTCCGCTTAATTTTCAGTGGCTATTTGGGTGGACAAACTAGCGAAACGGAGCGAACGGGGCATTTTCGGACCAAATCGGTGTGCTATAGCATACGATTTCGGTGGTGGGCCTGGGGTTCAGGCGTGCTGTGGGCTAAAAATAGACCGGGGTATGCCAGGGAGTTGGGGATCATCCCAGTGTAGTCCGTTTAATTTTTTGTGACCATTTAGGTGGACAAACGGGTGAAACGGCGTGAACGGGCATTTTCGGGCCAAATCGGTGTGCAATAGCCCACAGTTTCGGGGATGGTGTCACGCCTCAAATCCTATTGGGGCGGACAGGCACCTGTAGCCGTGAAGTCCCGAGAGAACCAACCTATAACCTTGGAATTCACATGCATCCAACTATAATAGGCAAAGGTTTTGCCATATACGGATATAATGCCTTAATGAAAAAAAATATAAACGACAAGCCCTAAAACTATATATATAATAGACTTGGCCATTGGTGCCATAACATCTACAAGATAACACACTACCATGCTTAACTTTACATTGGTCTACAAAGCCTCTAGACAATACACAAAATTTAGCTAAGGTCAGGACAAACCCCCGCCATACTATTAACTTTTATACAATACCAAAAATATATGGAACCGACTCGGAAAGCCCCAAAGCAAACTGGAGCTCACCAATAGAAAATGGATATCCTGGGCTCCTACTGAGGAGGTTTGTTTGCCGAAGCACATGTGCCTGTAGCATGAAATATAAGTCCCCCCATAAGGGGAGTCAGTACGGAAAAAATGTACTGAGTATGCATGGAGGAAAAGTAACAATACATGACATAAAGGCTCAATACAAATATGGAACAAGTGTAAGAATAGTGTAGACCACCTTCACATTTACTTGTGGAACAGGGTACATTACATTTCTTTCTTCCTTTTACCTTCTTACTTCATTATCTTTGTAATCAATATGATACAAATGACCAGCTGATCAGTGGTAAATAATAAATCAGGATCGGCCCATGCTAGGCTTATGCCCCTAAGATTCCACCTACATATAAAGTATCGGGATCGGCCCATGCTAGGCTTATGCCCCTGAGCTGCCACCCGTTTTACAGATTTCCGTTACTTAGTTTAATTAGCCTTTTGAGATTGTTACTTTGGTGGTCATAACCTTATGGTACCTTGAAACAATTATCTATCAATAAGAGACATGTAAATAGGCAATGAATGCAATAACAATGAAGTAAGGAGTTGTTGGCACACTAATGAAGTGTTTAGGAGCTAAAAATAACACATGGGTCTTATTTCAGTAACAGGAGAAATTCTGAAATTTACTAGTGAAAATAGGCATGTAGGATAGGTAGAAATCATGTATCGAGGTGGTTTAACACATTAGAGGTTGGGAATAAGTTCATTAGTAACATGGGATATCATAGGTGCTATTACGTAGCATGTGTTTTTGGATGACCTTGGAAGCTTACTCGATGGAACAAGTATCCGTTTTCACGCCAAGAGTGCAAAATAGAGTATGCCTTACATTCCTGGTTGTAAAACTCCAATACCAGCCCAACTCGACTTCCCACACTTTTAGATTACTTATCTACAATGAAATATATGACAAACTAATATTAGCAACCAAACGTCACATTTTGGCTATTTAACTTCACCAAACTAGTGGCCGGAAAGTAAGCCCTAAATTTATCAACAAAGGGTGTCACTTTTACCCTCTTATACTCCAATTACATCCACATACCATACATATTCATATAATATCCCCCGACACAAACTCGGCTTCATTTCACCTTCAAATCAACACACACAAAACTAAATGAGCAATAGAGATACACAATCATAAATTCAGTGGTGTATCACCACATCCATATTCTATAATTCAATACAAACTAATCACACCTTTTCCCAATAGCAACCGGGCAGCCCACAACACAAACACACAAAACAGTCCGCAACCACACCCCAATCGTCCTTTAATAGCAACCCAATATGTGCAATCCTCTATCAACACATGTATATGGAGAAAGGAAAAAAGTGGACAGCAACCATACCTTGATTTTCTTGGTATTTTAGTGTCTTAATGTGTATTTTCTCAATAGCTTAATCCCTTCACACATACATCAAAAGAGAAAAGAGAAATCCCTTAATAACTAAGAACAATGGACTGCCCAAACTTATAGAGAGGGCTGTCCGGAAATTAATCTTAAAGAACACATAGTTTCCATGGTACAAGCTCATGAATTGTTCACTTACCTTTAGCTTGGAAGGAAGGTCAATCCCAAGAACCCTTGTGGAATTATAGGGTTGTTTCATAGACAAGAGAGAACAACAGAGAAAAACCTAGAAAGCTGGAAATTTTGTATAAGTTAAAATGAGAAAAATTGCTGATTTCAATCCATAAATAGGAGCTGCTCTTGGACGAATTTATTGACTACTTTTGGGAAATATTTTGTCAAGTAATTGATGTATACACTTTCCCAATATATTGGGCCTTTGTGGATCAAAAACTATTGGGCCTTAGCTACCAATTTTTCCTCCTTTTCTTCTCTTTAATTTGGTATTTGGCAGATTTGAGTATTGGGCCTCTTTTCTCCATTTTCTTTCTCCTTTACTTAATTTGGACTCAAATGAGTACATTAATATAAGGCCTAATCTGATACATGGTCTTGATCCCATTAACATGGTCCAAATAGCTCAAGTAAGTGATCCACCTACTAGCTTAAGTAAGTCAAGAAAGCACCTTAACAAAATACTCAATTTTTAGTTCTTAACTCTTTAATCCAACTTAAAATTTGTATATACTTGGTCACATTAAACGGCATGGAAAGTATTTAGAACTCCATATACACCACAAAGATATATCAAGTTCCATATAAATAGAACAAGTACACACAAAAATATGGGGTGTTACATCCCTCCCCCCTTTAGAACATTCGTCCTCGAATGTTAGCATAATTGTCC
Source organism: Capsicum pubescens (assembly GCA_030864215.1). Lineage (NCBI taxonomy): Eukaryota > Viridiplantae > Streptophyta > Magnoliopsida > Solanales > Solanaceae > Capsicum > Capsicum pubescens. The sequence continues at coordinate 419,659,458 of CM061548.1, forward strand.
AACTGAAACAAGTTCAAGCCTAAGGTTAATATTCCTATCATCACACAGTAATTATATATATATATATAAACACTTACTTTTTATTGCTCTAATTCAGCATCTTGGACTTTCTCTTCGTATTTGAATAGATGAGGGTATTTGTATTTCATTGCTTCCTCAGCTTCCCATGTGATCTCCTCCACTTACTGGTTTCTCCAAAGTACTTTTACAGATGCTATTTCTTTATTCCTTATCTTCTTAACTTTTCGATCTAGAATGGCAATAGGTATTTCCTCATTGGTGAGATCTTCCGTAACTTGTACGTCTTCAGTAGAAGTGATATGTGATGGATCTCTGATGCACTTTCAAAGCATTGAGACATGAAATATCGGATGTACTGCTGAGATCTCTTGGGGTAGCTCTAACTCATATGCGACCTGGACAAACCTCTGAATAATCTTATATGGGCCTATATAATGTGGATTTAGTTTCCCTTTCTTACCAAATCTCATCACCCCTTTCATTGGTGATACCTTCAAGAATACCCAATCACCGATAGAAAACTCTAGCCCTCTTCTTCTAATATCTGCATATGACTTGTGTCGACTTTGGGCTGTTTCCAGCCGCTGTTGAATTACTTTATCCTTTTCCATAGCTTGATAAACAAGATCTGGTCCGAACAAGGCAGTTTCACCCACTTCAAACCATCCAATTGGTGATCTACACTTTCTTCCATACAAAGCTTCATATGGTGCCATTTTGATACTTGAATGATAGCTATTGTTGTAGGCAAACTTGATAAGAGGAAAATGATCATCCCAGCTACTCTTAAAGTCTAATACACAAGATCGTAGCATATCTTCAAGTGTTTGAATGGTACGTTCTGCTTGTCCATCTGTTTGAGGGTGAAAAGTTGTACTCAGATTCACTTGTGTTCCCAAATTCCTCTGAAAAGACTTCCAAAAATTTGTAGTAAATTGGGATCCCCAATCTGATATAATAGAGATTGGCACTCCGTGTAGTCGAACTATCTCTTGAATGTACAATTTTGCATACTCTTCAACTGTGTAAGTGGTCTTTACTGGTAGGAAGTGTGCGGATTTGGTAAGCCTATCAACTATCACCCATATGGAATCAAAGTTTCGAGATGTACGAGGCAAACCAGTTACGAAATCCATGTTGATCATGTCCCACTTCCAGATTGGAAGATCTATGCATTGCATATAACCCTCAGGCTTCTGGTGCTCTACTTTAACTCTTTGACAATTTGGACATTCGGCTATAAATTCTGCAATGTCCTTCTTCATGCCACTCCACCAATATATTTCTTTCAAATCTTGATACATCTTAGTTGAACCTGGATGAATGGAATACCTCGAATGATGTGCCTCTGTCATAATCCTTTTTCTTAGCCCGTCTACATTAGGCACACATAATCTATTTTGGCACTGAAGTACTCCTTCTCGTGTAAGCTCAAATGCCTTAGTCATACCATATTGTACATTCTCCTTATGCTGTAATAAAATTGGATCTACATATTGCTTCTCTTTCACTTCAGCTACTAATGAAGATTCTACTGCATTATGCACAATAAGCCCCTTATCTGGAGTTTCAAGAAGGTGAACCCCCAAATTAGCTAGTTGGTGGAGATCTATAATCATCGATTTCCTTTTTATAGACGCTATCATAGCCTTATGACTTAGTGCACCAGCTACCATATTTGCTTTTCCTGGATGATACAAGATATCAACATCATAGTCTTTTAATAGTTCAATCCACCTCCGTTGCCTCAAATTTAAATCCTTCTAGCTAAAGATATATTGCAAACTCTTATGATCAGTATATATGTCAACATGAATCCCATACAAGTAGTGGCGCCATATCTTTAAAGCAAATATAACTACTGCTAGCTCGAGATCGTACGTAGGATAGTTTTTCTCATGTGGCCGCAATTGTCTGGAGGCATATGCTATTACTTTACCATGTTGCATCAATACACATCCTAAGCCAATTTTTGAAGCATCATAATACACTGCATACCCTTCTGTGCCTTCTGGAAGTACCAATATGGGTGTAGAAGTCAACTTATTCTTCAGATCTTGGAAACTCCTTTCACAGGCATCATTCCATTGAAACTTAGATGCTTTGTGTGTTAGCTTGGTTAAAGGTGCATAAATTGAAGAAAAACCTTCAACAAACCTTCTATAATAACCTGTCAACCCAAGAAAACAACGAATCTTCGTAGGCGTTGTGGGCCTTGGCCAACTCTTCACGGCTTCTATCTTTTGAGTATCAACCTTTATTCCTTCACTAGATACAATATGACCCAAGAATGCCACCGATTTTAACCAAAACTCACATTTAGAGAACTTTGCATATAGCTTACGATCACAAAGAATCTGCAATACATGTCGTAAATGATTGGCATGGTCCTTTTCTGATCTGGAATAAACTAGAATATCATCTATAAAAACTATCACGAACACATCTAAGAATGGCTTAAACACTCTATTCATCAAATCCATAAAAGCTACGGGTGCATTTGTTAGCCCAAATGACATGACTAGGAACTCATAATGACCGTACTGTGTTTGGAAAGCTGTCTTGGATATATCCTTCTCTTTGACCCTCACTTGGTAGTAAACTGACCTTAAATCAATCTTTGAGAGGCACTTGGCACCTTGTAACTGATCAAATAAATCATCAATTCTTGGGAGGGGATATTATTTTTAATAGCCACCTTATTCAGTTGCCGGTAGTCAATACACATTCTCAATGAACCATCTTTCTTACGCACAAATAACACTGGTGTGCCCCAGGGGGATATACTAGGCCTTATGAATCCTTTCTCTAGCAAGTCTTTCAATTGCTCTTTCAATTCTCATAATTCTACCGGGGCCATTCTATACGGAGGAACTGATATTGGTTGGATGCCTGGAATCACATCAATACCAAACTCCACTTCTCATTCAGGAGGCAAACCTGGAAGGTCTTCAGGAAATACATCAGGAAATTCATTTACCACCGGAATAGTTTGAAGAGTTGTTGGCTCCTCATCTGTATCCTTCACTCTAACTAGATGATATATGTAACCTTTGGAAATCATTATTTTTGCCTTAAAATAAGAAATAAATTTACCTCTTGCCGCACCAATATTACCTCTCCATTCAAGGAGTGCCTCCTTTGGAAAATGGAAATACACCCTTTTAGTTCGGCAATCTACTGTGTCATAACAAGACGCCAACCAGTCCATACCCATTATAATATCAAAATCTACCATTTCCAGCTCAACAAGATCAGCCATCGTATCGCGACCATAAATAGTTATAATACAATTTCTATAAACCCTTCTAGCTATAATGGATTCCCCAACAGGAGTAGACACTTACAATGTCTTAGCTAGAAATTCTGGTATTCTTTTGAACTTTCCAGCAACCAATGGAGTGACATATGATAAGGTAGAACCTGGATCAATTAATGCATATACGTCCCGAACCGACATGCACCTAAATGAAGCTTTCCATATTGTTTGCATGGCTTTTGAGGAGGTCTTAATTGGCTCATAATTCCTTGCCCTTGATACCCCACTGTTCGTGAACTCTGACTCTCACTTCTTTGCCCAAATTGATTACCTTTGGACCCTTGAAACTGTGGTGGAGCACTAGCTGCAGAATAAGAAGATAATGGCCTAGATGGTCTATTAGAAAATCGAGGCCTAAAATCTCTTTGGGATGCCATAAACTACCCCATAGATCTGGCCCTCTTGGAATATCCTCTTTCCAATTCTTCTGTTCTTCTCCTTTGCCTCTGATCCTCTATTTTTTGTGCAAAATCTTGTATCCTTGCTATGTCCATGTCTTTGTTCAAAGTAGTAATAGTACAATCTCTAACTAAATATGGATACAACATATCCACATATCGATGAACTCTATCATCCATGGTATCTAAACATTAGGAGCATACCTAGACAAGGAGTTAAATCAGAGGTTGTACTCCCTCGCGCTCATATTCCCCTGGCAAAGATTCAAGAACTGATCTGCACGGGCCTGTCGAATCTTGAATGGAAGGTAATGATTAAGAAATGCCTCTTTGAACTCTTTCCAAGTAGCTGAGGGTGCATCAATACCTCTAGATCGTTTCCAGTCTTCGTACCAAAATATAGCCTCCCCTTTGAATCTATATGCTGCTAACTCAACTGTCTCTTTACCTTATATATGCATAACATCTAGATCCCTTTGGATTTGATCAATGAAGACCTGTGGGTCTTCATTAATATCTGATTCAGTGAAGGTAGGAGGATCCAACTTAAGAAAGTCTTGTGTCCAAAGGCTAGCCTCCCTATCTGCACCACCAGAACCTGTAGTAGGAATGTCTTACCCTTGAGCTTTTCCAGCAACTATACAATCCAAAAGTTGCACCTCATTTCTAAGATCTTGATCAGTAGCATTTATAGGTGGCTCTGAGGATGTGGTTCTTCTCCTTCTTAACTCTTCTGAAGTGGAAGAAGTTTCTGATACATACTCAGCTTGAGCCTTACTTTGATTAGCTTGTATAGATGGTGTCTTTCTAGTTCTTTCTCCAGCAGCCACATCTTTTCGCTTGCCTATAGTCTTACTCCTCGTAACCGGCATCCTTACTATAATAAGAGAAACACAAAGATTCAATGGTTAAATATGAATTTATCTACAACATGGGCTCTATTGCACGATCTAATATATGAAGAAAAGAGACAATCCCTAAATATCCCATAGCCTCATGTTTATAGATGTGGTGCACAACACACCCATAAAAAAGACTCTACGTAGACACGGCGTTGTAGACTCCCTAGGATGACTCGCTCTGATACCACTTTTGTCACGCCTCAAATCCTATTGGCGCGGACAGGCACCCGTAGCCATGAAGGACCGAGAGAACCAACCTATAACCTTGGAATTCACATGCATGCAACTATAATAGGCAAAGGTTTTGCCATATACAGATATAATGCCTTAATGAAAAAAAAATATAAACGACAAGCCCTAAAACTATATACATAATAGACTTGGCCGTTGGGGCCATAACATCTACAAGATAACACACTATCATGCTTAACTTTACATTGGTCTACAAAGCCTCTAGACGATACACAAAATTTAGCTAAGGTCAGGACAAACCACCGCCATACTATTAACTTTTATAAAATACCAAAAATATATGGAACCGACTCGAAAAGCCCCGAAGCAAACTGGAGCTCACCAATAGCAGATTGATATCCTGGGCTCCTACTGAGGAGGCGTGTTTGCCGAAGCACATGTGCCTGTAGCATGAAATATAAGTCCCCCCATAAGGGGAGTCAGTACAAAAAAAATGTACAGAGTATGAAAGGCGTAAAAGTAACAATACATGACATAAAGGCTCAATAAAAATATGGAACAAGTGTAAGAATAGTGCTAGTATACCAACTTTACATTTACTTGTGGAACAGGGTACATTATATTTCCTTCTTCCTTTTACCTTCTTACTTCATTATCGTTGTAATCCATATGATACAAATGACCAACTGATCAGTGGTAAATAATAAATCAGGATCGGTCCATGCTAGGCTTATGCCCCTGATCTGCCACCTACATATAAAGTATCGGGATCGGCCCATGCTAGGCTTATGTCCCTGAGCTGCCACCCATTTTACAGATTTCTGTTACTTAGTTTAATTAGCCTTTTGAGATTGTTACTTCAGTGGTCATAACCTTATGGTACCTTGAAACAATGATCTATCAATAAGATACATGTAAATAGGCAATCAATGCAATAACAATGAAGTAAGGAGTTGTTGGGACACTAATGAAGTGTTTAGGAGCTAAAAATAACACATGGGTCTTATTTTAGTAACCGGAGAAATTCTGAAATTAACTAGTGAAAATAGGCATGTAGGATAGGTAACAAGCATGTATCGAGGTGGTTTAACACATTAGAGATTGGGAATAAGTTCATTAGTAACATGGGATATCATAGGTGCTATTATGAAGCATGTGTTTTTGGATGACCTTGGAATCTTACTCTATGGAACAAGTATCCGTTTTCACGCCAAGAGTGCAAAATAGAGTATGCCTTACATACCTGGTTGTAAAACTCCAATACCAGCCCAACTCGACTTCCCGCAGTTTTAGATTACTTATCTACAATGAAATATATGACAAACGAATATTAGCAACCAAACGTCACATTTTGACTATTTAACTTCACCAAACTAGTGGCCGGGAAGTAAGCCCTTAATTTATCAACAAACGGTGTCACTTTAACCCTCTTATACTCACATTACAGCCACATACCATACATATTCATATAATATCCCCCGACACAACCTCGGCTTCATTTCACCTTCCAATCAACACACACAAAACGAAATGAGCAATAGACATACACAATCATAAATTCAGTGGTTTATCACCACATCCATCTTCTATAATTCAATACAAACTAATCACACCTTTTCCCAATAGCAACCGGGCAGCCCACAACGCAAACACACAAAACAGTCCGCAACAACACCCCAATCGTCCTTTAATAGCAACCCAATATGTGCAATCCTCTATCAACACATGTATATGGAAATCGACAAAAGTGGACAGCAACCATACCTTGATTTCCTTGGTATTTTAGTGTCTTAATGTGTATTTCCTCAATATATTAATACCTTCACACATACATCAAAAGAGAAAAGAGAAATCCCTTAATAACTAAGAACAATGGACTGCCCAAACTTATAGAGAGGGCTGTCCGGAAATTAATCTTAAAGAACACATAGTTTCCATGGTACAAGCTCATGAATTGTTCACTTACCTTTATCTTGGAAGGAATTTCAATCCCAAGAACCCTTGTGGAATTATAGGGTTGTTTCATAGCCAAGAGAGAATAAGAGAGAAAAAACTAGAAAGCTGGAAATTTTGTCTAAGTTAAAATGAGAAAAATTGCTGATTTCAATCCATAAATAGGAGCTGCTCTTGGATGAATTTATTGACTACTTTTGGGCCATATTTTGTCAAGTAATTGATGTATACACTTTCCCAATATATTGGGCCTTTGTGGATCAAAAATTATTGGGCCTTAGCTACCAATATTTCCTCCTTTTCCTCTCTTTAACTTGGTATTTGGCAGATTTGAGTATTGGGCCTTTTTTCTCCATATTCTTTCTCTTTTACTTAATTTGGCCTCAAATGAGTACATTAATATAAGGCCTAATCTGATACATGGTCTTGATCCCGTTAACTTGGTCCAAATAGCTCAAGTAAGTGATCCACCTACTAGCTTAAGTAAGTCAAGAAAGCACCGTAACAAAATACTCAATTTTTAGTTCTTTACTCTTTAATCAAACTTAAAATTTGTATATACTTGGTCACATTACACCACATGGAAAGTATTTAGAACCCCATCTACACCACAAAGATATATCAAGTTCCATATAAATAGAACAAGTACACACAAAAATATAGGGTGTTACAGATGGGCCCGGGGTCTGGGCATGCTGTGTGGCTGATAATTGACCGAGGCATTCCTGGGAGGTTGGGGATCATCCCAGTTTGGTCCGTTTTATTTTTAGTAGCCATTTGGGTAGATAAACAGGAGAAAAGGCGTAAACGGAGCATTTTTGGGACAAATCGATGTGCTATAGCCCACGATTTTGGGGTGGGCCTGGGTTTCAGATGTGATGTGGGATGAAAATCGACCGGGGCATGCCAGGGAGATTGGGGATCATCCCAGTGTGGTCCGTTTAATTTTTCATGGCCATTTGGGTGGACAAACGGGCGTAATGGGGCATTTTTGGGCCAAATCGTTGTGCTATAGCCCACGGTTTTGGGGGTGGGCCTGGGGTATGGGCGTGATGTGGGCCAAAAATCGATCGGGGCATGCCAGGGAGGTTAGGGATCGTCCCAGTATGGTCCGTTTAATTTTTAGTGGCCATTTGGGTGGACAAACGGGCAAAATGGGGCATTTTTGGGCCAAATCGGTGTGCTATAGCACACGGTTTTGGGGGTGGGCCTGGGTCCGGGCGTGTTGTGGGACAAAAATTGATCGGGGCGTGGCAGGAAGGTTGGGGATCGTCCCAATGTGGTTCATTTAATTTTTGTGGCCATTTGGGTGGACAAACGAGCGAAATGGCGCGAACGAGGCATTTTCGGGCCAAATCGGTGAGCTATAGCCCACGGTTTTGAGGGTGGGCCCAGGGTCCGAGCGTGCTGTGGGCCAATAATCAATCGAGGCGTGCCAGGGAGATTAGGGATTGTCCCAGTGTGGTCCGTTTAATTTTTTGTGGCAATTTGGGTGGACAAACTGGCGAAACAGCGCGACCGGGGTATTTTCGGAAAAAATTGGTGTGCTATAGCCCACGATTTTGGGGGTAGGCCCGGGGTTCAGGCGTGTTGTGGGCTGAAAATTGATCAGGGCGTGTCAGGGAAGTTGGGGATCATCCCTGTGTGGTCCGTTTAATTTTTGTGGTCATTTGGGTGGACAAACAAGAGAAACGACACGAACGGGGCATTTATAGGCCAAATTAGTGTGCTATATAGCGCACGATTTTGGGGGTGGGCCCGATGTCCGGGCGTGCTGTGGGCCAAAAATCGACCAGGGCATGCCAGAGAGGTTGGGGATCATCTCTGTATGGTCTGTTTCATTTTTTATGGCCATTTGGGTGGACAAACGGGCGAAACGGCGTGAACGGGGCATTTTCGGGCAAAATTGATGTGCTATAACCCATGGTTTCAGGGGTGGGCCAGGGGTCCAGGCATGTTGTGGGCCGAAAATTGATCGAGGTGTGCCAAGGAGATTGTGAATTATCCCAGGGTGGTCCGTTTAATTTTTTGTGGCCATTTGGGTGGACAAATTGGCAAAACGGCGCAAATGGGGCATTTTTGGGCCAAATCGTTGTGCTATAGCCCAAGGTTTAGAGGGTGGGCCCGGGTTCCGGGTGTGCCGTGGGCTGAAAATCGATCGGAGCATATCGGGGAGGTTGAGGATAATCCCAGTGTGGTCTGTTTAATTTTTTGTGGCCATTTGGGTGGAAAATCGTCGAAACGACGCGAATGGAGAATTTTTAGGTTTAATCGGTGTGCTACAGCCAACGTTTTTAGGGTGGGCCCGAGATTCGGGAGTGTTGTGGTCAAAAATCGATCGGGGCATGACAGCGGGGATGAGGATCATCCCAGTGTGGTCTGTTTAATTTTTTGTGGCCATTAGGGTGGACAAACAAGCAAAACGGCGCGAACGGGGAATTTTCGGGCCAAATCGGTGTGCTATAGCCCACGGTTTCCTGGGTGGGCCCAGGGTCTGGGTATGGTGTGGGCTGATAATCGACCGGGGTGTGCTTGGGATGTTGGGGATTGTCCCAATTTTGTCTGTTTAATTTTTAGTGGGCATTTGGGTGGACAAATGACCGAAACGGTGCGAACGGGTCATTTTCGGGCCAAATCGGTGTGCTATAGCCCACGATTTTAGTGGTGGGCCCGGGGTTCAGGTGTGATGTGGGTCAAAAATCGATCGGGGCGTGCCAGGGGGGTTGAGGATCGTCCCAGTGTGGTCCGTTTAATTTTTCGTGGCCATTTGGGTGGACAAACAGGACAAACGACGCGAACAGGGCATTTTAAGGTAAAATAGGTGTGCTATAGCCAACGATTTCGACCGTGGGCCAGGGGTTTGGGCATGTTGTGGGGCTGATTATCGACTGGGGCGTGCCTGGGAGGTTGGGGATCATCCCAGTTTGGTCCGTTTAATTTTTAGTGGCCATTTGGGTGGACAAACGGGCGAAACGGCGCGAACGGGGCATTTTCGGGTCAAATCGGTGTGCTATAGCCCACGGTTTTGAGGGTGGTCCCGGGGTCTTGGCGTGTTGTGGGGCTGATAATCAATCGGGGTGTTCCTGAGAGGTTAGGGATCATCTCAGTTTGGTCCGTTTAATTTTTAGTGGCTATTTGGGTGGACAAACGGGTGAAACGGCACGAACGAGGCATTTTCGGGCCAAATCGGTGTGCTATAGCCCACGGTTTTGGAGCTGGGCCTGGGATCCGAGCATACTGTGGGTCGAAAATCGACCGGGGCAAGCCAAGGAGGTTAGGGATCATCCCAGTGTGGTTTGATTAATTTTTCATGGCTATTTGAGTGGACAAACGGGCGAAACGGAGCGAATAGGGCATTTTCGGGCTAAATTGTTGTGCTATAGACCATGGTTTCGGGGGTGGGCCTGGGCTCCGGGAGTGCTGTAGGCCAAAAATTGATCGGGGCATGCCAAGGAGGTTGGGGATCATCCCAGTGTGGTCCATTTAATTTTTTGTCGCAATTTGGGTGGACAAACGAGCGAAACGGTGCGAACGGGGCATTTTTGGGCCAAATGGGTGTGCTATAGCCCATGGTTTCGGGGGTGGGCTCGGGGTCCGGGCATGCTGTTGGCCGAAAATAAATAGCAGCGTCTCAGCGAGGTTGGGGATTGTCCTAGTGTGGTCCGTTTAATTTTTCATGGCCATTTGGGTGGATAAACGGGCGAAACGGTGCGAATGGGGCATTTTTGGATCAAATCAGCGTACTATAGCCCACAGTTTTGGGGGTGGGCCCGGGGTATGGGCGTGCTGTGGACTGATAATCGACCAGGACATGCCTGGGAGGTTGGGGATCAACCTAGTTTGGTCCATTTAATTTTCAGTGGCTATTTGGGTGGACAAACGAGCGAAACGGAGCGAACGGGACATTTTCGAGCCAAATCGGTGTGCTATAGCACACGTTTTTGGTGGTGGGCCCAAGGTTCAGGCGTGTTGTGGGCTAAAATTCGACCAAGGCATGCCAGGGAGTTAGGGATCATCCCAGTGTGGTTCGTTTAATTTTTCGTGACCATTTAGGTGGTAAAGGGGTGAAACGGGGCGAACGGAGCATTTTCATGCCAAATCGGTGTGCAATATCCCACACTTTTGGGGATGGGCCCGGGGTCTGGTCGTTTTGTGGGGCTGATAATTGATTGGGATGTTCCTGGGAGGTTGGGAATCATCCCAGTTTGGTCCGTTAATTTTTAGTAGCCATTTGGGTGGATAAATGGGCGAAACGGCGATAATGGGGCATTTTTGGGGTAAATCGGTGTGCTATAGCCCACGGTTTTAGGGTGGGCCCGAGGTTCAGAAGTGTTGTGTGCCGAAAATTGACCAGGGCTTGCCAGGGAGGTTGGGGATCTTCCTAGTGTGGTCTGTTTAATTTTTTGTGGCCATTTGAGTGGACAAACGGGCGAAATGGGGCATTTTTGGGCCAAATCGTTGTGCTAGAGCCCACGGTATCGGGGGTGGGCATGGGGTTCGGGCGTGCTGTGGGCCAAAAATCGATCGGGGCATGCCAGAAAGGATAGGGATCGTCCCAGTAAGGTCCGTTTAATTTTTCGTGTCCATTTGGGGAGACAAACAGGAAAAATGGCGCGAACGGGGCATTTTTGGGCCAAATCGGTGTGCTATAGCCCACGGTTTCGGAGGTGGGCTTAGGGTCCGAGCGTGCTGTGGGTCGAAAATCAACTGGGGCAAGCCAAGGAGGTAGGGGATAGTCCCAGTATGGTTCAATTATTTTTTGTGGCCATTTGGGGGGACAAACGGGCGAAACGGTGCGAATGGGGCATTTTCGGGCCAAATCGATGTGCTATAGCCCACGGTTTTGAGGGTGGGCCCAGGGCCCGAGCGTGCTGTGGGACGATAATCGACCGAGGCATGCCAGGTAGATTAGGAATTGTCCCAGTGTGGTCTGTTTAATTTTTGTGGCCATTTGGGTGGACAAATAGGCAAAACAGCGCGACCGGGGCATTTTTGGGCCAAATCAGTGTTCTATAGCCTACAGTTTCGGGGTTGGGCCCGAGGTTCGAGCGTGATGTGGGCTGAAAATTGATCGGGGCATGCCAGGGAGGTTGGGGATCATCCCATTGTGGTCCGTTTAATTTTTTGTGGTCATTTGGGTGGACAAACGGGCGAAACGGCTCGAACGGGGTGTTTTTGGGCTAAATTGGTATGCTATAGCCCACGATTTTGGGGGTGGGCCCGTGGTTCGGGCATGCTGTGGGCCAAAAACCAACCGGGGCATGCCAGGGAGGTTGGGGATCATCTCTTTGTGGTCTATTTAATTTTTCATGTCCATTTGGTTGGACAAACGGGCGAAACGGCGTGAACAGGGCATTTTCAGGCAAAATTTGTGTGCTATAGCCCACGATTTCAGGGGTGGGCCCGGGGTCCAGGTGTGCTGTGGGCCAAAAATCGATCGGGGCTTACCAAGTAGGTTGGGGATCATCCTAGTGTGGTCCATTTAATTTTTCCTGTCCATTTGGGTGGACAAACGGCTGAAATAGCGCATTTTTGGGCCAAATCGGTGTGCTATAGCCCACGGTTTTTAGGGTGGGCTCGAGGTCTGGGCATGTTGTGGGGATGATAATCGACCGGGGTGTGCCTAGGAGGATGGGGATCGTTCCATTTTGGTCCATTTAATTTTTAGTCGCTATATGGGTGGAAAACGGGTTTAACGACGCGAACAGGGTATTTTTGGGTCAAATCGGTGTGCTATAGCCCACGATTTTGGGGTTGGGCTCGGGGTTCAGGCGTGCTATGGGCCAAAAATTGACCGGGGCGTGCCAGGAAGGTTGGGGATCATTACAGTATGATTCGTTTAATTTTTCGTGGCTATTTGGGTGGACAAACGGACTAAACGGCGCGAATGGAGCATTTTTGGTCCAAATCGATGTGCTATAGCCCACGGTATCGGGGGTGGACCGGGGTCCAGGCGTGTTGTGGGACAAAAATCGATCGAGGCATGCCAGGGAGGTTGGGGATCATCCCAGTGTGGTCCGTTTAATTTTTCGTGACCATTTAGGTGGACAAATGGGTGAAACGGCGCGAACGGGGCATTTTTGGGCCAAGTCGGTGTGCTATAGCCCACAGTTTCGGGGATAGGCCTGGGGTCTGGGCGTGCTGTGGGGATGAGAATCGATCGGGGCATTCCTGGGAGGTTGGGGATCGTCCAGTTTGGTCCGTTTAATTTTAAGTAGCCATTTGGGTGGATAAACTGGCAAAACGGCGCGAATGGGGCATTTTTGGGCCAAAACGGTATTAGCCCAGGGTTTCGGGGTGGGCCCGGGGTTCAGATGCGTTGTGGGCCAAAAATTAATCGGGGCGTGCCAGGGAGGTTGGGGATCGTCCAAGTGTGGTCCGTTTAATTTTTCGTGGCCATTTGGGTGGAAAAATGGGCGAAACGGGGAATTTTTGGGCCAAATAATTGTGCTATAGCCCACGGTTTCGGGGATGGGCCTAGGGTCCGAGCGTGCTGTGGGCTAAAAATCAATCAGGGCATGCCAGAGAGGTTGGGGATTGTCCCAGTGTGGTCTGTTTAATTTTTTGTGGTCATTTCGGTGGACAAACGGGCGAAACAGCGCGAACGGGTCATTCTTGGGCCAAATTGGTGTGCTACAGCCCACGATTTTGAGGGTGGGCCCGAGGTTCGAGCGTGCTGTGGGACGAAAGTCAACCGGTGCGTGTCAGGGAGATTGGGGATCATCTTTGTGTGGTCTGTTTATTTTTTGTGGCCATTTGGGTGGATAAATAGGCAAAACGGCATGAACACGGTATTTTCGGGCTAAATTGGTGTGCTATAGCCCACGGTTTCGGGGGTGAGCCCGGTGTCTAGGCGTTCTGTGGTTCGAAAATTGGCCGGGGCATACCAGGGAGGTTGGGGATCATCCCAGTGTGGTCCGTTTAATATTTTGTGGCCATTTGGGTGGACAAACGGGTGAAACAGGGCATTTTCGGGCCAAATTGGTGTGCTATAGCCCATGGTTTTGGGGGTGGGCTCGAGGTATGGGCGTGTTGTGGGGCTGATAATCGATCGGGGCATGCCTGGGAGGTTGGAGATCGTCCCAGTTTGGTCCGTTTAATTTTTAGTGGCCATTTTGGGTGATTAAACGGATGAAACGGCGCAAACGGGGCATTTTTGGGCCATATCGGTGTGTTATAGCCCACGGTTTTGGGGCTGGGCCCGGGGTTCAGGCATGTTGTGGGCCAAAAATTGACCGAGGCATGCCAAGGAGGTTGGGGATCATCCCAGTGTGGTTCGTTTAATTTTTCGTGGCCATTTGGGTGGACAAACTGGCGAAACGGCGCGAACGGGGTATTTTCAGGCCAATTCGATGTGCTATAGCACACGGTTTTGGGGGTGGGCCCGTGGTCCAGGCGTGCTGTGGGACGAAAATCTACCAAGGCGTGCCAAAGAAATTTTGGATTGTCCTAGTGTGGTCCTTTTAAATTTTCGTGGCCATTTGGGTTGACAAACTGGTAAAACGGCGTGAATGGGGCATTTTTTGTCCAAATCGTTGTGTTATAGCCCAAGGTTTTGAGGGTGGCCTAGGTTCCGGGCATGTCATGGGTCAAAAATCGACCGGAGCATGTCAAGGAGGTTGGGGATCATCCCAGTGTAGTCTGTTTAATTTTTCGTGGTCATTTGGGTGGAAAACCGACCGAAACGACGCGAACGGGGCATTTTTGGGCTAAATCGGTGTGCTATAGCCCACGGTTTTGGGGGTGGGCCCGAGATTCGGGTGTGCTGTGGGTCGACAATCGACTGGGCGTACCAGCGAGGTTGGGGATCATCCCAGTGTGGTCTGTTTAATTTTTCGAGGCCATTTGGGTGGACAAACGGGCGAAACGGCCCTAACGGGGCATTTTCAGGCCAAATTGGTGTGCTATAGCCCACGGTTTCAGGGGTGGACCCGGGGTCTGGGCGTTCTATGGGCTGATAATCGAATGGGGTATGCCTGGGAGGTTTGGGATCATCCCAGTTTGGTCTATTTAAATTTTAGTGGCCATTTGGGTGGACAAACGAGCGAAACGGCGTGAACGGGGCATTTTCAGGTCAAATCGGTGCTCTATAGCCTACGATTTCGGTGGTGGGCCTAGGGTTCAGGTGTTCTGTGGGCCGAAAATTGATTGGAGCATGCCAGGGAAGTTGGGGATCGTCCCAGTGTGGTCCGTTTAATTTTTCGTGGACATTTGGGTGGACAAACGGGAGAAACGGCGCAAACGGGGAATTTTCAGGCCAAATCGGTGTGCTATAGCCCATGGTTTTGGGGGTGGGCCTGGGGTTAGGGCATGTTGTGGGGCTGATTATCGACTGGGGTGTGCCTGGGTGGTTTGGGATCGTCCCAAATTGGTCTGTTTAATTTTTAGTGGCCATTTGGGTGGACAAACGGGCGAAACGGTGTGAACGGGGTATTTTCGGGCCAAATCGGTGTGCTATAGCCCCCGATTTTGGGGGTGGGCTCGGGGTTCAGGCGTGCTGTGGGCTGAAAATCGACCGAGGCATGACAGTGAGGTTGGGGATCATCCCATTGCGGTTCGTTTAATTTTTCATGCCCATTTGGGTGGACAAACGAGAGAAACAGGGCATTTTCGGGCCAAATCGGTGTGTTATAGCCCACGGTTTTGGGTGTGGGCCCAGGGTTCAAGCGAGATGTATGTCAAAAATTAACCGGGGCATGCCAGGTAGGTTGGGGATCATCCCAGTGTGGTCTGTTTAATTTTTTATGGCCATTTGGGTGGACAAACGGGCAAAATGGGGCATTTTCGGGCCAAATCGATGTGCTACAGCCCACGATTTCGGGGGTGGGCCTAGGGTCCGGGCGTACTGTAGGCCGAAAATTGATCGGGGCATGCCAAGGAGGTTGGGGATCATCTCAGTGTGGTCCGTTTAATTTTTCATGGCCATTTGGGTGGACAAACAGGCGAAACAGCGCGAATGGGGCATTTTTGGGCCACATCAATGTGCTATAGCCCACGATTTCGGAGGTGGGCCCGGGATTCGGGCGTGCTGCTGGCCAAAAATTGATCAAGACATGCCAGGGAGATTGGGGATTGTCCTATTGTGGTCCGTTTAATTTTTTAGGCTAAATCGTTGTCCTATAGCCCATGGTTTCGGGGGTGGGCCAAGGGTCCGGGCTTGCTGTTGCTCAAAAATCGATCGGGGCTTGCAGGGAGGTTGAGGATCATCCCAGTGTGGTCCGTTAAATTTTTAGTGGTTATTTGGGTGGACAATCGTGCGAAACGGTACGAACGGGCCATTTTCGGGCCAAATCGGTGTGCTATAGCCCATGATTTCGGGGGTGGGCCTGGGGTATGGGAGTTCTATGGGCCGAAAATCAACCGCGGCATGCCAGGGAGGTTGGGGATCGTCCCAGTGTGGCCTGTTTAATTTTTTGTGGCCATTTGGGTAGACAAACGGGCGAAACTGCATCACGGGGCATTTTCGGGCAAAATCGGTGTGTTATAGCCATGGTTTCGGGGGTGGGCACAGGGTCCAGGCGTGCAGTGGGCAGAAAATCCACCGAGGCTTGCCAGGGAGATTGGGGAGAATCCCAGTGTGATCCGTTTAATTTTTCGTGGCCATTTGTGTGGAGAAATGGGAGAAACGGCGCAAACAGGGCATTTTCGTGCTAAATGAGTGTGCTATAACCCACGGTTTCAGGGGTGGGCCCGGGGTCTAGTGTGCTGTGGGCTAAAAATTGATTGGGGCGTGCCAAGGAAGGTTGGGAATCATCCTAGTGTGGTTCTTTTAATTTTTCGTGGCCATTTGGGTGGACAAACGGGCGAAACGGCGCGAACGGGGCATTTTTGGGAAAAATAGGTGTATTATAGCCCATGATTATGGGGGTGGGCCCAGGGTTCGGGCGTCCTGTGGGCTAAAATTAGATCGGGGCATGCCAGGGAGGTTGGGGATCGTTCCAGTATGGTTCGTTTAATTTTTTGTGGCTATTTGGGTGGACAAACGGGAGAAACGGCGCGAACGGGGCATTTTCGGGCCAAATCGGTGTGCTATAGCCCATGGTTTCGGGGGTGGGCCCGGTTCCGGGCATGCTGTAGGACGAAAATCGACCTAGGCGTGCCAAGCAGGTTGGGGATCATCCCAATGTGGTCCGTCTAATTTTTTGTGGCCATTTGGGTGGACAAACGAGAAAAACTGCCCGAACGAGGCATTTTCGGGCCAAATATGTGTGCTATAGCCCATGGTTTCGGGGTTGGGCTCGGGGTCCGGGCGTGCTGTTGGCCAAAAATCGACCGGGGCATGCCAGGGAGGTCGAGGATCTTTCTAGTATGGTCTGTTTAATTTTTTGTGGCTATTTGGGTGGACAAACGGGCGAAACGGCGCGAACGGGGCAGTTTCGGGCCAAATCGGTGTGTTGAAGCCAACGTTTTTGGGGGTAGGCCCAGGGTTCGGGCATGCTGTGGGTCAAAAATCGACCGAGGCATGCCAGGGAGGTTGGGATCATCCCAGTGTGTTTCGTTTATTTTTTCGTGGCCATTTAGGCTAACAAACGGGCGAAACGACGTGAACGGGGCATTTTCGAGCCAAATAAGTGCGCTTAGCCCTCGAATTTTGAGGTGGGCCCGGTGTCCGAGCGTGCTGTGGGATGAAATTGACCGGGGTGTGCCAGAGAGGTTGGGGATTGTCCCAGTGTGGTCCTTTTAATTTTTTGTGGCCATTTGGGTAGGCAAACAGGCGAAACAGCTCGAACGACATGTTTTCGGGCCAAATCAATGTGCTATTGCCCACGGTTTTGGGGGTGGTCCTGGGTCCGGGCATGCTGTGGATCGAAAATTGATCGAGGCATGCCAGGAAGGTTGGAGATCATCCTAGTGTGGTCCATTTAATTTTTTGTGGCCATTTGGGTGGACAAACGGGTGAAATGGTGTTAACAGGGCATTTTCGGGCCAAATCGATGTGCTATAGCCCACTGTTTCGGGGGTGGGCCCGGGGTTCGGGCGTGTTGTTGGCCGAAAATCGAACAGGGAGTGCTAGGGAGGTTGGGGATCGTCCAAGTATGGTCTATTTAATTTTTCGTGGCCATTTGGGTGGACAAACGGCCAAAACGGCACGAACTGGTTGTTTTTGGGCTAAATTGGTGTGTTATAGCCCACGGTTTTGGGGGTGAACCCGGGTCGGGCGTGTTGTTGGCTGAAAATTGATGGGGGCGTTCCAGGGTAGTTGGAGATCGCCCCAGTGTGGTTCGTTTAATTTTTCAGAGCCATTTGGGTGGACAAATGGGAGAAACGGCGCAAACGGAGTATTTTCGAGCCAAATCGATGTGCTATAGCCCACAGTTTTGGGGGTGGACCCAGGGTCTGGGCGTGCTGTGGTCAAAAATTGATCGGGACGTGCCAGGGAGGTTAGGGATCGTCCCAGTGCGGTCCGTTTAATTTTTTGTGGCCATTTGGGTGGATAAACGGGAGAAACAGCGTGAACGGGGCATTTTAGGGCCAAATCGGTGTGCTATAGCCCACGGTTTCAGGGGTGGACCCGGGGTACGGGCGTGTTGTGGATCGAAAATTGACTGGGGCATTCCAGCGAGGTTGGGGATAATCCATTTTCAGGCCAAATTGGTTTGCTATAGACCACAGTTTTGGGGGTGGGCCTGGGGCCCGGGGGTTTAGTGGGCTGAAAATCGACCGGGGCGTGCCAGGGAGGTTGGGGATCATCTCAATATGGTCCGTTGATTTATTCGGGGCCATTTGGGTAGTGAAACGACGTGAATGGGGCATTTTTGGGCCAAGTCGGTGTGCTATAGCGCACGGTATTGGGGGTAGGCCCGAGGTTCGAGCATTTTGTTGGTCGAAAATCGACCGGGGCAGGCCAGGGAGGTTGGAGATCATCCGAGTGTGGTCCGTTTATTTTTTTGCGGCTATTTGGGTGGACAAACGGGCGAAACGGCGCAATGAGTCATTTTCGAGCCAAATAAGTGTGTTATAGCCCACAGTTTCGGAGGTGGGCCCAGGATCCGGGCGTACTGTGGGCTGAAATCGATCGGGGCGTGCCAGGGAGGTTGGGGATCGTCCCAGTGTAGTCCTTTAAATTTTTCGTGGCCATTTGGGTGGATAAACAAGCGAAACGGCGCAAACGGGGGGTTTTCGGGCCAAATCGGTGTGCTATTGCCCACCGTTTCGGGGGTGGTCCTGGGTCCGGGCGTGCTGTTGACCGAAAATTGATCGGGGTATGCCAGGGAGGTTGGGGATCGTTCGTTTAATTTTTTGTGGCTATTTGGGTTGACAAACGGGCAAAACGGTGCGAACGGAACGTTTTTGGGCCAAAATGATATGCTATAGCCCTCGGTTTTGGGTATGGGCCCGGGGTTCGGGCGGTTTATAGGCTAAAAATTGATCGGGGCATGCCAGGGAGGTTGGAGAACATTCCAGTATGGTCCGTTTAATTTTTCGTGGCCATTTGGGTGGACAAATGGGCAAAACAGCGCGAACGAGGCATTTTTGGGGTAAATCGATGTGCTATAGACCATAGTTTTGGGGGGGGCCGGGGTCCGGGCTTGCTGTTGCTCGAAAATCGATTGGGTCGTGCAGGGTGGTTGGGGATCATCCAACTGTGGTTCGTTTAATTTTTCGTGGTCATTTGGGTGGACAACCGGGCGAAATGGCGCGAATGGGGCATTTTCGGGGCAAATCGGTGTGCTTTAGCCCATGATTTCTGGGGTGGGCCCGGGGTAGGGGAGTGCTATGGGGTGAAAATCAACCGCGGCATGCCAGGGAGGTTGGGGATCATCCCAGTGTGGCCTGTTTAATTTTTCGTGGCCATTTGGGTAGACAAACGGGCGAAACTGCATCAACGGGGCATTTTCGGGCAAAATCGGAGTGCTATAGCCATGGTTTCGCGGGTGGGCACAGGGTCCAGGCGTGCAGTGGGTAGAAAATCGACCGAGGCGTGCCAGGGAGATTGGGGAGTATCCCCGTGTGGTCAGTTTAATTTTTGTGGCCATTTGGGTGGAGAAATAGGAGAAACGGCGCAAACAGGGTATTTTCGGGCTAAATGAGTGTGCTATAGCCCACGGTTTCAGGGGTGGGCCCGGGTTCTGGCGTGCTGTGAGCTAAAAATTGATCGGGGCGTGCCAAGGAAGGTGGGGAATTATCCCAATGTGGTCCTTTTAATTTTTCGTGGCCATTTGGGTGGACAAACGGGCGAAACGGCGCGAACGGGGAATTTTTGGGCTAAATCGGTGTGCTATAGCCCACGGTTTTGGGGATGGGCCCGAGGTTCAGGCGTTCTGTCGGCCAAAAATCGATCGGGGCATGGCAGTGAGATTGGGGATCGTCCGAGTGTGGTCCGTTTAATTTTCGTGGCCATTTAGGTGGACAAACGGGCGAAATGGTGTGAACGGGGCATTTTTGTGCCAAATCGGTGTGCTATAGCCCACGGTTTTGGAGGTGGGCCCAGGTTCTGAGCGTGCTGTGGGTTAAAAATCGACCGGGGCATGCCAGGGAGGTTGGGGATCGTCCCAGTGTGGTTCGTTTAATTTTTCGTGTCCATTTGGGTGGACAAACGGGAGAAACGATGGGAACGAGGCATTTTCGGACCAAATCGGTATGTTATAGCCCATGGTTTCGAGGGAGGGCCCGGTTCCAAGCATGCTGTAGGACGAAAATTGACCTGGGCGTGCCAGGGATGTTGGGGATCATCCCAGTATGGTCCGTCTAATTTTTTGTGGCCATTTGGGTGGACAAACGAGCAAAACGGCCCGAACGGGGCATTTTTGGGCCAAATGTGTGTGTTATAGCCCATGGTTTTGGGGGTGGGCTCGGGGTCCGGGCGTGCTGTTGGACAAAAATCAACCGGGGCATGCCAGGGAGGTCGAGGATCTTTCCAGTATGGTCTGTTTAATTTTTTGTGGCTATTTGGGTGGACAAACGGGAGAAACTGCGCGAACGGGGCAGTTTCGGGCCAAATTGGTGTGTTGAAGCCAACGTTTTTGGGGGTAGGCCCGGGGTTCGGGCATGCTGTGGGTCAAAAATCGACCGAGGCATGCCAGGGAGGTTGGGATCGTCCCAGTGTGTTCCGTTTATTTATTGTGGCCATTTAGGTGAACAAACGGGAAAAAAAACGTGAACGGGCATTTTCGAGCGAAATAAGTGTGCTATAGCCCTCAGATTTGTAGGTGGGCCCGGTGTCCGGGCGTACTTTGGGATGAAATCGATCGGGGCGTGCCAGAGAGGTTAGGGATCGTCCCAGTATGGTCCTTTTAATTTTTCGAGGCCATTTGGGTGGGCAAACAGGCGAAACAGCTCGAACGGTGTGTTTTCGGGCCAAATCGATGTACTATTGCCCACGGTTTCGGAGGTGGTCCTGGGTCCGGGCGTGCTGTGGATAAAAAATCGATCGAGGCATGCCAGGGAAGTTGGAGATCGCCCTAGTGTGGTTTGTTTAATTTTTTGTGGCCATTTGGGTGGACAAACGGGAGAAACGGTGTTAACAAGGCATTTTCGGGCCAAATCGATGTGCTATAGCCCACGGTTTCGGGGGCGGGCCCGGGGTTTGGGCGTGTTGTTGGTAGAAAATCGATCGGGGCGTGCCAGGGAGGTTGGGGATCGTCCAAGTATGGTTCGTTTAATTTTTTGTGGCCTTTTGGGTGGACAAACGGCCAAAACGGCACGAACGGGTTGTTTTCGGGCTAAATCGGTGTGTTATAGCCCACGATTTTGGGGGTGAACCCGGGTCGGGCGTGTTGTGGGCTGAAAATCGATGGGGGCGTGTCAGGGTGGTTGGAGATCGTCCCAGTGTGGTTTGTTTAATTTTTCAGAGCCATTTGGGTGGACAAATGGGTGAAACGGCGGAAACAGGGTATTTTCGAGCCAAATCGATGTGCTATAGCCCACAGTTTTGGGGGTGGATCCAGGGTCCAGGCGTGCTGTGGTCGAAAATTGATCAGGACGTGCCAGGGAGGTTAGGGATCGTCCCAGTGCAGTTCGTTTAATTTTTCGTGGCCATTTGGATGGATAAACGGGAGAAACAGCATGAACGGGGCATTTTTGGGCCAAATCGGTATGCTATAACCCACGGTTTCAGGGGTGGACCTGATGTTCGAGCGTGATGTGGACCGAAAATCGACTGGGGCATGCCAGCGAGGTTGGGGATAATCCATTTTCTGGCCAAATTGGTTTGCTATAGACCACGGTTTTGGGGGTGGGACTGGGGTCCGAGGGTGTCGTGGGCTGAAAATCGATCAGGGCATTCCAGGGAGGTTGGGGATCATCTCAATATGGTCCGTTGATTTATTCGGGGCCATTTGGGTAGTGAAACGGCATGAATGGGGCATTTTCGGCCTAAGTCGGTGTGCTATAGCGCACGGTATTGTGGGTAGGCCCGGGGTTCGAGTATTTTATTGGTCAAAAATTGACCAGGGCAGGCCAGGGAGGTTGGAGATCATCCTAGTGTAGTTCGTTTATTTTTTCGTGGCTATTTGGGTGGACAAACGGGCGAAACGGCGCAATGAGGCATTTTCGAGCCAAATAAGTGTGTTATAGCCCACAGTTTCAGAGGTGGGCCCGGGATCCGGGCGTGCTGTGGGCTAAAATTGACTGGGGCATGCCAGGGAGGTTGGGGATCATCCCAGTGTGGTCCTTTAAATTTTTCATGGCCATTTGGGTGGACAAACAGGTAAAACGGCGCAAACGGGGGGTTTTCGGGCCAAATTGGTGTGCTATTGCCCACGGTTTAGGGGGTGGTCTTGGGTCCAGGCGTGCTGTTGACCAAAAATTGATCGGGGCATGCTAGGGAGGTTGGGGATCGTCCCTGTATGGTTCGTTTAATTTTTTGTGGCCATTTGGGTGGACAAACGGGCAAAACAGCGCGAACGGGGCATTTTTGGGGTAAATCGGTGTGCTATAGACCATAGTTTTGGGGGGTGGGCCAGGGAGGTTGGGGATCGTCCCAGTGTGGTTCGTTTAGTTTTTCGTGTCTATTTGGGAGGACAAATGGGAGAAATAGTGCAAACGGGGAATTTTTGGGCCAAATCGGTGCGCTATAGCTCACGGTTTTAGGGGTGGGCCTGGGGTCCAGGCGTGTTATAGGCTGAAAATAGACCGGGGCGTGCCAGGAAGGTTGGGGATCATCCCGGTGTAGTCCGTTTAATTTTTTGTGTCCATTTGGGTGGACAAACGGGGGAAATAGCGCGAACGGGACATTTTTGGGCCAAATCGATGTGCTATAGCCCACGGTTTCGGGTGTGGGCCCGAGATCCGGGCATGTTATTTGACAAAAATTGACCGGGGCATGCCAGGGAGGTTGGGGATCATCCCAATGAGGTCCATTTAATTTTTTGTGGCCATTTAGGTGTACAAAAGGGCGAAACTGCACGAACGGGGCATTTTCGGGCCAAATCGGTGTGCTATAGCCCACGGTTTTGGGGGTGGGCTCGGGGTTCAGGTGTGTTGTGGTCCAAAAATCGACCGGGGCATGCCAGGGAGGTTGGGGATCGACCCAGTGTGGTTTGTTTAAATTTCCGTGGCCAATTGGGTGGCCAAACGGGCGTAAAGATGCGAACTGGGTATTTTCAGGACAAATCGATGTGCTATTGCCCACGATTTTAGGGGTGGGCCTGGGGTCCGGGCATGCTGTTGGTAAAAAATTGATCGGGTCATGCCAGGGAGGTTGGGGATCATCCCAGTGTGGTCCGTTTAATTTTTCGTAACCATTTTAGTGGACAAATGGGCGAAACGGCGAGAATGGGGCATTTTCAGGCCAAATCGGTGTGCTATAGCCCACGATTTTGGGGGTTGGCCCGGGGTCCGGTCGTACTGAGGGCCGAAAACCGACCGGAGCGTGCCAGGGAGGTTGGGGATCGTTCCAGTGTGGTCCGTTTAATTTTTTGTGGTCATTTGGGTGGACAAACGGGCGAAACGGCGCGAATGGTAAATTTTTGGACCAAATCGGTGTGCTATAGCCTACTGTTTTGGGGGTGGGCCCGGGGTCCGGCCGTGCTGTTTGCTAAAAATCTACCGGGGCATGCCAGGGAGGTTGGGGATCATCCCAGTATGGTCCGTTTAATTTTTTGTGGCCACTTAGGTGGACAAACGGACAAAACAGAGAGAACGGATTGTTTTCAGGCTAAATCGATGTGCTATTGCCCGTGGTTTCGGGGGTGGGCCTGGGTCAGGCGTACAGTTGGTTGAAAATTGATCGGGGCATTCCAGGGAGGTTGGGATCATCCCAGTGTGGTTTGTTTAATTTTTCGTGGCCATTTGGGTGGACAAACGGGAGAAACGGTGCGAACGGGGTATTTTTGGGCCAAATTATTGTGCTATAGCCCACGGTTTTGGGGGTGGACCCGGGGTCCGGGCGTGCTGTGGACCAAAAATCGATCGGGGCATGCCAGGGAGGTTGGGGATCGTTCCAGTGTGGTCTGTTTAATTTTTCATTGCCATTTGGGTGGACAAACGGGCGAAACGACGCGAACGGGGCATTTTTGGGCCAAATCGGTGTGCTATAGCCCATGGTTTTTAGGGTGGGCCCGGGGTTGGGGCGTGTTGTAGGGCCAAAATCAACTGGGACGTACTAGAGAGGTTGGGGATCGTCACAATGTGGTCCGTTTAATTTTTTGTGGCCATTTGGGTGGGTAAACGGGTGAAACGGCGCGAACGGATTATTGGGCCAAATGGGTGTGCTATAGCCCATGGTTTCGGGGGTGAGCCCGAGGTCCGAGAGTGTTGTTGGCCAAAAATTGACCGGGGCATGCCTGGGAGGTTGAGGATCTTCCCAGTGTGATCTGTTTAATTTTTCGTGGCTATTTGGGTGGACAAACAGGCAAAAGGGCGTAAATGGGGTATTTTCGGGCCAAATCGGTGTGCTATAGCCCACGGGTTTGGGGGTAGGCTCGGGGTTCGGGCATGCTGTGGGTTGAAAATTGACTGGGGCATACCAGGGAGGTTGGTGATTGTCCCAGTGTGGTTCGTTTAATTTTTCGTGGCTATTTAGCTGGATAAACGGGCAAAACAGCGCGAACGGGGTATTTTAGAGCCAAATAAGTGTTCTATAGCCCACGGTTTCGGGGGTGGGCCCAGGGTCCGGGCGTACTGCGGGATTAAATCGACCGGGGCGTGCTATGAAGGTTGGAGATCATCCCAGTGTGGTCTTTTTAATTTTTCGTGGCCATTTGGGTGGACAAACAGGCAAAACAGCTGGGTTTTCGGGCTGAATCGGTGTGCTATTGCCCATGGTTTCGGGGGTGGTCCTGGGTCCGGGCGTGCTGTGGACCAAAAATCGATCGGGGCATGCCAGGGAGGTTGGGGATCGTCCCAGTGTGGTCCATTTAATTTTTCGTGGCCATTCGGGTTGATCAACGGGCGAAATAGTGCGAACGGGGCATTTTCGGGCCAAATCGATGTGCTATAGCCCACGGTTTCGAGGGTGGCCCCGGGTCCGTTGTAGGCTGAAAATCGATCGGGGCGTGCCAGGGAGATTGGGGATCGTCTCAGTATGGTCCGTTTAATTTTTCATGGCTATTTGGGTGGACAAACAGGCAAAACGGTGCGAACGGGATGTTTTTGGGCTAAATCGATGTCCTATAGCCCACAATTTCTGGGGTGGGCCGGGGGTCCGAGCGTGCTGTGTGCCTAAAATCGACCGAGGCATGCCAGAGAGGTTGGGGATCGTCCTAGTATGGTTCGTTTAATTTTTGGTGGCCATTTGGGTGGACAAACGGGAGAAACGACGCAAACTGGGCATTTTGCCAAATCAGTGCGCTATAGCCTACGGTTTTGGGGGTGGGACTGGGGTCCGGGGGTGCTGTGGGCTAAAAATCGACCGGGGCATGCCAGGGAGGTTGGGGATCTTCCCGGTGTAGTTCGTTTAATTTTTCGTGGCCATTTGGGTGGACAAACGGGGGAAACGGAGCGAACGGGGCATTTTCGGGCCAAATCAGTGTGCTATAGCCCACGGTTTCGTGTGTGGGCCCAGGATCCGGGCGTGCAGTTGGATAAAAATCGACCGAGGCATGCCAAGGAGGTTGGGGATCGTCCCAATGAGGTCCACTTAGTTTTTCGTGGCCATTTGGGTGGACAAACGGGCAAAACGGCGCGAACGGGGCATTTTTGTGTCAAATCGGTGTGCTATAGCCCACGATTTTGGGGGTGGGCCCGAGGTCCGGGTGTGCTATGGGCCAAAAATCGACCGGGGCGTGCCAGGGAAGTTGGGGATCATACCAGTTTGGTCCGTTTAATTTTTTGTGGCAATTTGGGTAGACAAACGGCCGAAACGACGCGAATGGGACATTTTCGGGACAAATTGGTGTGCTATATCCCACGGTTTTGGGGGTGGGCCAGGGGTCCGGGCGTGCTGTTGATCGAAAATTGATTGGGTCATGCCAGGGAGGTTGGGGATCGTCCTAGTGTGGTCCGTTTAATTTTTCGTAACTATTTGGTTGGACAAACGGCGCGAACGGGGCGTTTTCAGGCCAAATCGGTGTGCTATAGCCCACGATTTCGGGGGTGGGCCCAGGGTCCGGGCGTGCTGTGGGTCGAAAACCGACCGGAGCGTGCCAGGGAGGTTGGGGATCGTTCCAGTGTGGTCCGTTTAATTTTTCATGGCCATTTGGGTGGACAAACGGGATGGAATTTTCAACAACCCCAGAACAATAACAAATTCATATGGTGTTAAACAATTTATTGTTCACAAGGTTGATGTGGATACTGAGCATTACGAAAAGGTTGATGATTTGGGGAATAGGTCACTCTTTCTCGGGTATAGTGCCTCTTTGTCCGTTGAACAATATGGATGTAAGGCGAACCATATATACTTTACAGATGATTGTTTTAGCGCGTTCTACTTTCATGAAAGAGGAGGCGGAAAGGATATGGGCGTATACAACTTGTTTGACAATACCATCGAGTCTCACTATACCGATGAATCGTGCCACAAATTTAGTCCACCTATATGGATCTTCAACGCTCCTTTCTCTATTTAGTTTTGATTTTGTATTTCCAGGAATAACTACTTTGCTAATAAGTTTGTTTCCTTCAGTAGCTACTTTGATAATTTATTCTTTGTTTGTTAGCTTTCTTTCCTTTGGACTTGCAAGTTTTTTTTACTTTTCTATTAATCTACTCATCTATATTAAGTTCTTTAGTTGTATTTTGTTTACCAGAATAGACTTCCGATCAATGTTCAATATTATTACTAATTCAAGTGGCTTTGTGTTACTGTTCGTCTCGGCGCAATCACTAGTTAGTATGCATCTATTTTTGTCTATACATCGAATATGATTGTACATATTTCTGTACGTATATACGTACACATACATCTGAGTTTCTAGCAGTAATGTGAGTACTTCTTCATGTTATATTAGACATAATGTGATTATGATGATTTTGATTGTGAAACAATTTCGTTAACATGCATATTTCTAAAAGATCTTTTCTTTCCTAGATGTAGAAATTGATTCTCTCGTTTCTTTTTGGGCTAAAAGTTGCAGAAATTTGTATGTTTATTTGATTGAATTAGTCAAAGATCAGTTTACTCTATTATTAGAGTCGTGGTTATTTGATTCCAAAGTACATACTAACTAAGTCTGTTTAATTTGAATTACTTAACTGTAGCTGGTTACATTTACTAATTAGGTCTTGTTTTATTATGTCACACTAACGCAGACATCCAAAATAGTATATAATTATTCAGAAGGGGAAGTGGATCATGTACGACCTTAGATATAAGGTGATAGGTCAAATCGGTGGGTGCTAGCCCACGGTGTTCGGGGTGGACCTGGGGCTCGAGCGTAGTTTGGGCTGAAAATCGATCGATTCTCCCTGGTGGGTTTTGGAGCGGCTCGAGGTGGCCCGACGGGGTCAGTGGGTCCATACGGGTGGTCAAACGGGCAAAACGGCGCGAACGGACCATTTTCGGGCCGAATAAGTGGGTGTTAGCCCACGGTTCTCGGGGTGGACCGGGGGACGGGGTATGATTTGTGATGAAAACCGGCCGGCGGCCCCCCGATAGGCTGTGGAGTGGCTCAGGGTGGCCTGGCGGGGTCAGTGAGGGCATTTGGGTGGTCAAACAGGCGAAACGATACAAACGAGCCGTTTTCGGGCCAAATCGATGGGTGTTAACCTGCGGTTCTAGGGGCGGGCCCGAGCGTGATTTAGGCTGAAAACCGACCTGGGCCAAATTGGTGGGTGTTAGCCCACGGTCTCAGAGTGGGCCTGAGGCCCGGACGCGGTTTGGACCAAAAACAAATCGGCGGCCCCCCGACGGATTGTGGAGCGGATGAGGGTGGCCCCGCGGAGTCGGTGGGGCCATTTAGGTGTTCAAACAGCTCAAACATGCCCGATCTCCATTGATTAAGATGGACGCTTCATTAGTAGTTATACAGTTCATAATTCATTTAAGAAGATTTGGGGGTATTTGAAAGTAAGTTAATTTTTGGTGAATAAATGACCATTCTAGTTTAATGAATGCCTTTTCAAGGTCCATTTTAGTGATCATATTAGCTTTTTTACCTTTCATTTTGTGAAGGTAGGAGATAGTTTCTTGTACTATTATAGCATTGTCATCGGCCTGTTCTTAAGAAAATTTGTTTGGTAAGATCGAATGAACCTATTCATAAAGGGTTTTAGTCTATTAGCGATGAGTTTAGTGATAATCTTATAGCTAGTTACTAGTATTACAAAGACTAATGGGTCGGAAATTTAGTAGAGAGGTAGCAATTTTCGTCTTAGGAATGAGGCAAATATGGGTACGGTTGGCCTCTTGGGGAATATAATGGAGCAAATATTAAAGCTATAAGTAGGTTATCGACGCCTACTATATTATGGAAGAAAGGGTGTAGTCCATCCGGTCCAGGAGCTTGGTTAAATGCATATTAAGATGTTGATACACAATTATATAGTAGATGTTGAATCAGTTTTAACTTCTTCGAATACTTGTTCCTATCTCCTTCATGCCGACTCTCAGAGATCCATATTATTTTCATCATCATCCCAAGGCAGCTCATATTACAAAATCAAGCATCAACTAAGCTCAAATAACCAACAGGACATTGTTGACAGAAATAACATGAAGCAAAACAAATAAAATATTTTCTAGGAAAATAAGTCGTTCCCTAAAATGACTTTGGGGATTCGGAAATAAACTAGATAATTAACTAATAGCAAAAAACATGTAATAAAAGCATGTAATTAAGTAAACTAGGAAATAAACTAGACAAATTATCAAGTATAGCTACTAAAGCAAAGTAATTATTCTCGAAATACTAATATCAAAACTACTAATCAGAGAAATTATGAGTGTTGAAGATCCAAATAGGAGGACTGAATCTGTGGTAGGATTCACCAGCATAGTGAGGCTCGATGGTATTATCAAACAAATTGTATACGCCCATGTCCTTTCCGCCTCCTTTTTCAGAAGAATCGAAAGTGAGAGTACAATCGTCCGTGAAATATATATGATTGGCCTTACATCCATATTGTTCAACCGCGAGAGAAGCACTAAACCCGAGGAAGAGGGACCTATTTCCCAAATCATCAACTTTCTCATAACTCTCGTTATCCACACCAACCTTCCCAACAATGAACTCTTCAACACCATATAACTTTGTTTCGGGATTGGTTTCAATTCCATCTCGAGTGATAACAAATAGTTCACCTGAAGAGTGCACAATGTACAGTCGCATTCCACAAATAGATTCAGAAGGCACTCCTTGAAATACCTTTCCAATAGTTGGTTCCATCCCTCCTCTAAAGTCGAAGACTATAACGTTTCCCCTAACATCAACTCCATAAAACTGACCATCATGCCATGTAACATCAGCATAGGCAGCTTTGCGCGTTTCCACAGAGATAAAACCCTTTTTTCCAGGTTTCCAGTAAGCCAATGTACGCGGACCTCCTTGATTGATCATCAAAATATAGCCATCGGTTGTATGAGGATCCGAAGAAAGCACTGCTTTGTCAACATAACACTCAAGGTAACCGCGATGTTTATCTAAATCGAAACCCTTGAGTGTATCCATGTGAGGCAATTCTATGATAGAACGAGAGTTGAGGTGAAACAAATTCATATTCCCGTTTGCATCTACTGTAAAGAGCCATCCAGGAATTCCAACACCCAAACAAAATTTTCTGGCTAACTCTGGGAAATTCATGGTGTAGGTGACACCCTTTACTACGTCGAAAAATTCACGTGTGTCGGCATTCTCCTCTTTCTCTGCCAGCATCAACAATGGAACTGCAACTGCAACTTTCTCATCAACCATCCTGTCCTGTGATAAAAGTACCAAACTTTTGATTTTTTGATGAATAAACGAAAGCTATTGCATCCCTTTTTATAGAGAAAAATACGATCCCAATTTGGTGTTGATTAGGTAAGGAAAAGCCTTTTCCTTTTGGGATTTATAATATTTAGAAAAAATAACATAAATATATATATCCTAAACTTACCATATTTACACAAATCTCCATCCTTATAGAATAATTACAAAAATCTCAACTAATTTTTTTTGTAACTAAGTTCCAAATTGTTGAGAATTTCTTCTTTACCCAAATCCTAATTGTCCAAGCCTATGTATATATAGTAGTTTTGGTATACGCGCCTTGCGCGTGTATCTCAGTTTAATGAGTTCAAACGTTACGCTAAATATGATATTTGTTTAAATAATAAAGATGACTATAATAATTAAATTCAACATCTTTTGAATATATAAAGATGAAAGATTTATTTAATTAGACTTAACCTTTACCAAAAAAATTTCTCAAAATCGGTCAACATTCATCTACCACCTGTAAATTACAATAAAATTAATCATTTAATCATGTTTAACTAAAAAAAATAAAATAGACATTTACGACATCTCCGTTTCAGCTGCTTCAACCATAATTTTAGTATATCACATTTAATTAATTATAAGTCATTTAAGTATTAAAAATTTAATAATGTTTAATAAAAAAGGTAAAATAGACATAATGTCTAGCCCACAGTTTTTGGGGTGGGCCAAGGGTTCAAGCGTGATTTTGGCCGAAAATCGACTGGGCTTCCCCAGGTAGGCTGTGGAGCGGCCTAGTGCGGGCCTTTAAGGTTTTTGGGCGGTTTGAGTAGTCAAACGGGTGAACGGCACAAACGGGCCATATTCGAGCCAATTTAGTATGCTATAAGCCATGATTTTTTGGGTGGGCTCGAGGTCAGAGCGTGAATTTGGCTGAAAATCGACCGGACTGCCCCAGGCAGGCTGGGGAGCCGCCTAGTATGGCTCATTGTGGTTTTTTGGGCGGTTTGGATGGTAAAATAGGAGAAACGATGCGAACAGGCATTTTTGGGCCAATTCGATGTGCTATAGCCCACAATTTTGGGAGTGGGCTCGGGGTTCGGGCATGATTTTGGTCGAAAATCCACCAGGCTACCCCTGTCAGGTTAGGGAGCAACCTAGTGTGGGCCATTGTGATTTTTTGGGTGGTTTGGGTGATCAAACGGGCGAAACGGCATGAATGGGTCATTTTCAGGCCAATTCAGTGTGCTATAGCCTACGGTTTTTAAGGTGAGCCCAAGGTTCGGGCGTAATTTTTGTTAAAAATTGATTGGGAAGCTCCACACAGGTTGGGGAGCAGCCTAGTATGGGCCATTGTGGATTTGTGGACGATTTGGGTGGTTAAAAGGGCGAAACTGTGCGAACGGGCCATTTTCGGGTCAATTCGGTGTGCTATGGCCTACCGTTTTTGAGGTGGGCCCGGGGTTCGGTTGTTATTTTAGCCAAAAATCGACCAGGTTTCCCCAAGCAGTCTGAGGAGCGGCCTAGTGTGGATCATTGTCATTTTTTGGACGTTTTAGGTGGTCAAACGGGCGAACCAGTGCCAACGGACTATTTTCACGCCTATTCGGTGTGCTATAGTCTACGGTTTTTGGGGTGGGCCTAGGGTTCGGGTGTGATTTTGGCCAAAAATTGATCGGGATGCCTCAGGCAGGCTAGAGAGCTGCCTAGTGTGGGCCATTGTAGTTTTTTGGGCGTTTTGAGTGGTCAAACAGGCAAAATGGCGTGAACGGGTCATTTTTGGGCCATTTTTGGTATACTATAGCCTATGGGCCATTTTTAATTTTTTCAAGGAAAAAAATAAAAACACGTTAAAGTTCAAAAAAAAAAATTATTTAATAAGTTTCAATTTAATAAAGTTGTTTTATAGTATTAATTTGATACCATAATTTTTTTTTTCCTTTTCACAACATAAAAATAAAAATCCTTCATATTTAGATAATTCTTCTTTGTAGGAAAAGGTGTTGGAATTTCTTTTTATACCATAATTAATTTTTTCCATTTCGCAACATAAAAATAAAAATCTTTCATATTTTAATTTGATACCATAATTAATTTTTCCTTTTCGCAACATAAAAATAAAAATACTTCATACTTAGATGATTATTTTTTGTAGGAAAAGGTATTGGAGAATTTTTTTTCTACAATAATATAATAACATTCACAACGTAAAATTTGTTGGAGGAGATATTCTAATAACTGTTTTTTTTTATGAGATTTAAAGGTGTCATCTACAATCACAAAAGGTTAGGTTTTATTGTATTATTCTAATATTTCAATTATCGTATTATTTTGTTGTAGTTTCTGTTATGTTCAAGTCTATGTTGTAAGTGAATGTTTGGTCGAACCTTGAAAATTTTGCGTTAAGGTTATGTTTGATGATACTGTTGTAATATTCTCGAATACAATAGTTTCCGTTATGTTATTATTTGTTATTTTTTCAAGTGATAGATTAGTGTGTGATCGGACTTTGAGGATTTTTGTTAAGGTTAGGATTTAATCGCATTGTTATGATATCTCAATTATCGTATTGTTTTATTGAGTTTACAGTGGTAGATGAATGTTCAGTCAGTCTTTGAGGAATTTTTGTATAAAGGTTAGATTTAATCAATTTATTTTGTTGTAGTTTCTGATCTATTACTATCTGTTGTTTTTGTTATTATCCGTGATGTGATATTTCACATCATAGGAGACGATCAAGATATTAATACTTCGCATATGGCTTGACATAAAGCACACGTGCAAAACACGTAATAATAATAGTAATAATAAAAGTGTAAAGGGCCTTAGAAATATTGTTTGGACTTTTTGCTCTTGATTAAAAGTCTCCGATTTAGATAAAATTATTTTTTCACAATTTTTCTTATATTTAAGAGTAAAAATTTAATTAAATATTTATAATTAAAAAAAATCTTATATGAAGTGATCAGAATTAATAGCAACTAATACTTTTTCATTATTTTAAGAATTCTAAAACAACTAAAGTTGATTTTAAGCAGATTTAGAAAATTTAGGAATAAATATGATAGAAACAAATATGGTTTAAATCGATGTGTGTCTCTTAGCCTTTCAGCAACAACAAAAAGAGATACTGCATGACAAACGCAAAAGTGATGATCCGTTAACCATGTGAAACTTCTGGTGGTAAAATAAAATATATGTCATGTTTACTTTATCTATATCTATAATATATTAAAAGTGTGAAGACCATTAAAAGTGATTTGAACTTTTTGCCCTTCATTAAAAGTGTCTTCTTTAGATAAAAAAAACAATTTCGCTATTTTCTTCAATTTATTATTTAATTATTTTTATTATATTAACTAAACCTCCTAAATTATATGGGACTCCTAAATATTAATTAATATCTCCTTTCTACCAAAAAACTAGAAAAATACTCCTAAAATAGAATTATATTGAAAAAATACTTCTATAAATATTGGTTATAACATGTTACAACCGTGATGATATTATACTTTTTAAAATTATTTTTATTTTCTCTATATTTAGAAATAAAAAATTAGCAAATATGAAATAGGAAAAGTACTACAAACAAATCCCCATCCTTTTACGTTTAGGGTATTAATTTATGAAAAAATTACACAAATCACATATTTAAGACACTATATTACATAATTTCTCTTAATATTTTAAAAAGTACATAAAATCTCTATTTGCATATTTACTCTTGATACATATGCTATAACTTGCACACCCTATTTTCTCTCATCCTTTTACGCATCATCCCTTTTTTCCCCCCACAAATTACTCCCCTAAAATCTCTCCCATTTTTAGTAGATCTTGATTAAACTTCATTCTCTAATATTTCAACTGATTTCAACCGTAATCATTCATCCTTTAATTTCAAAAATTGACAACTTCTTCAAAGAGGTTAGCTTTTGGTTTATGCTTTCAAATCCTTTTGTGTTAATTTATTTTATCTTCAATGGCTAATGAAGATTCACCCTCATTCAGCTTGGGGATTTCACAAATTCAAACACAAAAAGCTGTTCATGATAGTAATCAAGTCTTGGTTTTACTCCGGACAATTTTGATTACACCAAATTAGGTTTTAGTGAAAATCGATCAAAGCAGTGGAACGACCCTGAAAAATTGAAGATTTTAAGAGAAGCTTTTGCTGCTAAAAATCAAGTTTCTGACATGCAAATGGAAGATCAAGATAAAATTGAACAAATCCCCATCGGAGCAGGTATTATTTTCGCAACTAATTTGTAAATGGTGATTCATATAAGTGGTTCGTTTAACTAGTGATTCATATGAGTGATTCATATAATAACAGATTAATAGATTAACTGGTTACTTGGTGATTCATATTTTTTTTATGGGTGAATCAATAAAATGATATTTTACTTGGTGATACATATATTGTGCTAGTGATTCATAGATAGTGATTCATTTGACTGATTCTTTTAACTGGTGATTCATATGGGTGATTTATATAATTGTATATTAACAGATTAAGTGGTGTTTCATATTTTTTGGTGATTCATATGTGTGAAACACTACAATGATATTTTAATTGATGATACATATATGGTACTGGTGATTCATAAATGGTGATTCATATAACTGGTTGTTTTAATAGGTAATTCATATGGGTGATTCATTTATTTGCAGATTAACATATTAACAGATTAACTGATTAATTGGTGATTCATATTTTTTTGGTGATTCATAAGGGTGTTACAGCAAGGTGGTCTAAACAGCTGCTCTGTATTAGAACCCATACGCCTTCCTCTGTATTGGAGCTTGTCTTTGTAGCATAGGATAGCGTCATATTTTGCCAAAAGATTGTTCTGTTACTGTGGTAGTAGTGAGAACTATTTCAGTACCATATTTAAGTGTGCAGTACTCTTTGGAGAAAATATAAGGCTCTAACAAGATCAAAATAGGACAATGTTGTTAAAATTTGTTCAAATAAGAATGGTGCACCAGCAACTAGCCATGTAATAAACATTATTACTGAGTTTAAGGATTTGTTCGTGTAGAAAGCTAAAAGAACAGCAATTGTATTTTTCTCCTGATACCAAACTTTTGCTTTCCAACATCAAAACAGTCCCTTCAAAATCAAATCAAAATGCAATTGTTCCCAAGAAAACATATTCAAACCAAATGCATCTATTTGTTCTCCTATATCAAGGAAACATGTATTAGTTTTGCTGGTGTGTGTGCATTTCTGTGTGAGTTTTCTGTCAATACTTACCACCACACATCAAATCATGACAAATCTGTCAATACTTACCACCACATGTCAAGGCTCAATTTGTAGCTAGTTCACAAAAGAGTCAAATATGTGTGTGTGTGTGTGAGAGAGAGAGAGAGAGATAGAAAATCTTGTAATCTTATTTATCAAAATTTAGTTTCGACAATGATAAATAATACAGTGGCAATAGGCCAATAATACAACATGTGTTTCCTTCAAAAGAACAAAAAATTGAAAGAGAAACGAAAATGAAAAATTCTTTAAGTAAACTTCTATAAAAGTAGAATCTATAAAGATACATCGTTTTGCTGAAGACACATAGCAAGCACCAAAATGCAAACAATACTGGTATACCTGGACTCCTGGAGAGAAAGGAATAACAAAAGAAAAGGTTAGTTAACAGTGAGATCAATTAAGAGCAGAATAAACATATCACGCGTCAAAGCAAGCCCAAGTTTAGAATTCTCCATTACTATTACACTTAATCGTGCTTCCTCTCTACAAATGAATTCTCAGGCAGCAACCTGTAACATACAAGAAAAATATGTATACATTTTCAAGAAAGTAGAAGTAAAGTATATGCAGAAACAAAATTTAATTATTTTGACAAACAAATAAAGATGGGACATAATGGAAAGACATAATATATGCCCATACCAATCAACGGGGAATATATTTCTCCATGTAAATACGTTTACTATAGGGCCTATGCTTTCTAGGAGTTTCTTAGCTCTAGTAGGAGACTTTTATGGCAACACAAAGTTAGAGAGCTTCTAGAACTCTTATAGTTTTGGTTTAATATGCTGGTCTGAGATGAAATTTTAATTGGATAAATATGGTTAATGCGGATTCATATAGCCGATCCCAACTTATTTAGAACTGAGGCCTAATTATTATTTATACAAATAAACTCAAGACCTGCTCATTACATGAGCTAAAATCAGCAGACAACCGCAGTGAATCATCTATATACCCCATTATTAAGGAGACAATTCTCCTGGATAAGGCAAAGTTAGGACCAAATCTAACCATACGAATCATGATAAATCAAATAATGCTCCATAGACTCGACATATATGCAGAAATTGTTTAAACTCTTGTAAGGCAAGAATCACAAAAAGTTGGCAGATATCCCTAGCATCACTTTAAACAAGAACACAGGATTCTCACATCTAAGTGTTAATTTACTGATCTCATAATGTAAAAAAGATCTAACTCGCATAAGGCCTAACATTTGAATCACCAATATGAATCACCATTTATATGAATATCCAATTACATGAATAACCAGCTATATGAATTACCACTATGAATCACCATTTATATGAATATCCACTTACAAGAATAATTAGTCATTTGTATCACTTATATGAATCACTTGTTATTTGCATCAATAGTTACATAAATCACCAATATGAATCACCAACTACATGCATCACTAATTACATGAATCATCAGTTACATAAACCACCAATATCAATCACCATTTATATGAATCACCAACTATATGAATCACTAATTATATGAATCATCAGTTACATTAATTACCAACATAAAAAACCAGTTATATGAATAACCTACTATATGAATCAACAGTTAACTAATAAACAAAACATTTCTCTTTCAATTGTAAACAGAATATATCAAGTTATAAGCATCACCAATATGAATCACCATTTATATGAAACATCAGTTATATGCATCACCAATATGAATCACTAGTTACATGAATCACCAGTTATATGCATCACCAATATGAATCACCAGTTATACGAATCTATTATATGAATCACCAATTATTTGAAACACCATTTATATGCATCACCAATATGAATCACCAGTTATATGAAATACCAGTTATATTATTCACAAGTTATATGAATCACCGGATATATGAATCACCAAATAATCATACTTACATAAATCCCTGAATCTTTGTGCATTGTATGCAGAACTAGATTTCAAGTGGAGGCATATTTGTGTAGATGTATCAAAGTGATACATCTGAGTTCCAGATGTATCACTATGATACATATGTTATCAGATAATTAAAAAAAGTCTGCAAATCAACTTACCATCTTACACATGACTTTGTCTCGTTCAAAATCTGAAGAAAAGGTTTCATAGACATATCATTATGAATCTCCAACAATGATAAATTGCCTTAAAAAACGTATTTGGCATGAATTTTTTTCAGAAAAACGTCAATTTTCAATTGAATTGATATGGCGTCCATTAAATCACGGTACGGCATTTTTTTATGAATTACAATACCATCGACCCGATAGTTATCGTACCTTATTTTTGAAACCCATTCCCCGGAATGACACAACAACACTGTCACGAGTTCCACTGAAGATTACCAGAAATTTTAGAAGGAAGATCAATTTTTTTTCCCCAAAATTCAAAAAATTTGATCTTGTAATCTGGTATGGTTCAAAAATATTTGTTTGTTTCAACTTTGAGCTCTTGTTGAATGAAATTGTGTTTTTAACGCTTGTAACTGTTTTGTCGTGATTTGCGTTGTTGAAATCAGAGAAAATCCATTACTTCCTTAAATAAAGATCTGATCTGTTTCATATGTATCACCTTTTTATATGTATCACCGCTTAACATATGTATCACCATTTCAAAAATCCAGGATAAGATGTAATTAGTAAAATAATTGGGATTTTATGTAATATCACTTAAACATTCAGGAATTTATGTAAGTTACTCTAATATCTACGCTTATAAGTTAATTAGAAGTTTACCATATTATACCTGTTAAAAATATTTTTGTTTCCTTCATATTTAATAACCAAAATTAGTAAATACAAAACAGGAAAAAGTACTACAAACGGTTTAGGTCAATAAACTAGAATGGTCATTTGTTCACCAAAAATTAACTTACTTTCAAATACCCCCAAATCTTCTTAAACTAATTATGAACATTATAACTACTAATGAAGCGTCCATCTTAATCAATGGAGATCGGGCATGTTCGAGCAGTTTGACCACCTAAATGGCCCCACCGACTCCGCGGTGCCACCCTGATTCGCTCCACAATCCGTCAAATTTTCCTGTTAAAAAAAAGATCTCTCTTCTTCTTCATTCTCAAGAGGAATGCATCAACAAAACTGCCCTTCCATATAGATCGTCATGGCAGGGGGCCGCCGATTTGTTTTTGGTCCAAACCGCGTCCGGGCCTCAGGCCAACTCTGAGACCGTGGGCTAACACCCACCAATTTGGCCCAGGCCGGTTTTCAGCCTAAATCACGTTCGGGTCCGCCCCTAGAACCGCAGGTCAACAAAACGACCTCGGATGCAAATTCTGACTATGCCAGTAGATTCGAAATATCAATTTTATATCTTGACTGCAACCGTACCATCATCTAAAAGGAGGTATTGTTTGGATGTCATCAACCAATAAGACAAATTTGGGTGACATTGAGAAAGTAGCACTTACTGCGAAGATTTTGCCGTGGATTTCCAAGTGTTGAACATCGATGCTTCATTTAATATGTTATTGGGAAGGCCATGGGTTCATAGGGATGGGGCATTCGCATCTACGTTGCTCACATAATCAATTGATACCCTAGTATGTATGAACATGTCACTGATCTCCAAAATAACTCGCTCCTCGTAATTTTTCATCAGTAATCTTTATATGCTTGAATCATTGCAACAATCTTGTTTGTCTTATGAAGAATTGATCGCAAGTTTATTTGCACAATGCAACGACTGGGGAGATAAAAGCTTTGCCTTCAAGTTTTGACCGTGAACATCACAGAACACACAAGATATACCAACACGTGCGTAGTTATTTACTCTTCACACTGAAAGGTTTTTCATACAAATTTTGATGCCTCGTACGTTTTTTTTTTATTTTTTATCTACATATAAATTTTGATTTCTGCTAATAATATGGCTCAATGTAGCTGATTGAATTGTTCCACAAAATGACATTATTGTTGTGCATGTGAGATGAAATCATACTTTAAAATCGTGATATGAAATCATGAGATGAAGTTGAAGTTTTATTTTGAGATTTCATCTCAGGATATGAAATCAGTGTTAGATCTCATGTCCAAATGCCGATGATTTCATCTCCTGATTTCAAATCACGAGATGAAATAGCATTTCCAAACGCCTACTTAGTAACTTAATTTGAAATATACTTTGTAGACGTAGAGGATATACCAACTGTATATCTCAAGATTTCAAAATGATGTATTCAAAGACTATTTATGGAGAGAAATTTGAGACTTCTAATGGAAGATCACAACAAAATAGATTATTGCTTATGTTACTTGTGTTAGAGCATCTCCTAGAATAAGAAATGTTGTGCATAGGTTATTGCTTGTGTTAGAGCATCACCTAGATTATTGCTTATGTTACTAGTTCAGGGATCGTTGGGTACTCGGGATAAGGTGGAATATCCATGATTAAGAAAATAAATTGTTTCCTAAAATGGCGTTGGGGATTCGGAAATAAACTAGGAAATCGTTGATCTTATAAAGGAAAAAATGTATTTTCGTTGAATTTATTGGGAGCTAATCATGTATCTCGACAAATTCAAAATTAGGATTTTTCAGTAATTATGCAAAATGTCAAAAAAATTTATAATTAAGCTCCTCCAAACTATCGAGATTTATGTTGTTTGCACTTAAAAATTTATAAGAGTGAGGGGGAGGGGAGGGAAGACGGCCATTCCACTCGCACAACTAGTGTCCAACCCCCTTTTGCTATTGTCACTATTGATATCTAACTCCGTCGACTCAAGGGTGGGGGTGGGGGGTGGGGGGCTCGTGTTTGATTGATGTTGTTATGATTTATGACACACAAATTAAGAATTATTTTTAATCGAACAATTTATACATCGACCTATAATAGTATTCTAAAAGTGCCACTACAAATCAAGAAAAAAATAATTGATACTAGTGCTAAACTTTCCTATAAGTTCTGTGACTAGGCATGATTTTCTTCGCTAATCGTCTAATTTCGTCGATAATATCTCCGCAACTAACTAATATCTTTTTTTTTTTTTTGTAGCATGTTATTTAGGTCGTATACGATCAACTTCCCCTTCTGAATAACTATATACTATATTGGATGTCTGTTAGTGTGACATAATAAAACAAGACCTAATTAGTAAATGTAATCGACTATAGTTAATTAATTCAAATGCTAGTGTATCACATTATGTCTACTATATGATCACTAAAATGGACCTTGAAAAGGCATTCATTAAACTAGAATGGTCATTTATTCACCAAACATTAACTTACTTTCAATTTTCAAATACCCCCCAATCTTCTTAAACTAATTATGAACTGTATAACTACTAATGAAGCGTCCATCTTAATCAATGGAGATCGGGCATGTTCGAGCCGTTTGACCACCTAAATAGTCCCACTGACTCCGCCGGGCCACCCTGAGCCGCTCCACAACCCGTTGGGGGCCGCCGATTTGTTTTTGTTCCAAACCGCGTCCGGGCCTTAGGCCCACTCTGAGACCGTGGGCAAACACCTACCAATTTGTCCCAAAAATGGCCTGTTCATGTCGTTTCGTCCGTTTGACCACCCAAATGGCCCCACCAAACCCGTCGGGCCACCTGAGCCACTCCACATCCTGTCGTGGGGCTGCCGGTTGATTTTCAGCCTAAATCGCGCTCGGGCCCCGCCCCTAGAACCGTGGTTTAACACCCACTGATTTGACCTGAAAACGGTTCGTTCGTGCCGTTCCACCCGTTTGACCGCCCAAATGTCCCCACCAACCCCGTTGGACCACCCTGAGCCACTCCACAGCCCGCCGGTCGGTTTTCATCTCAAATCATGCCCCAGCCCCCGACCCCGGTCCACCCCGAGAACCGTGGGCTAAAACCCACATATCGGCCTGAAAATGGCCCGTTCGCGCCGTTTCTCCCGTTTAACCACTCGTATGGCCCTACTGACACCGTCGGGTCACCCTGAGCCGCTCCACAAATCCGACGGATCCACCGTAATTTGCAGGTCAAATGAGGCCTCGACGGAGATGATGGATGGGAACTCCTACTCTGACTATAGTTGCGATCTCTAAGCGGGATTTTCAGTCATCTATCCCTTTTCTTTCCCGGGTAGGCGAGCTTCACAGCGTTGGGCTATAGTTAGCAGTTTCGAGTTACGTCAGCGGGTATTCCCCACCAGCACGGCTTGCTTATGCGGATCTCTCTCTCTACTACCAGGAAAGGGGTTAGAATCGCCATCGCTGGAGCACTACTGGCCTCGAGAAGCACTCGGGGAGCCATCGGTCGATTTTCAGCCCACACTACGCTCGAGCTCCGGGTCCACCCGAGAACCGTGTGCTAGCACCCACCGATTTGGCCTATCACCTTATATATGGGGTCGTACATGATCCACTTCCCCTTCTGAATGATTATATTCTATTTGGATGTCTATGTTAGTGTGACATAATAAAACAAGACTTAATTAGTAAATGTAACCAGCTACAGTTAACTAATTCAAATTAAACAGACTTAATTAGTATGTACTTTGGAACCAAATAACCACAACTCTATAGACTAATAATAGACTAAACTGATCTTGACTAATTCAATCAAATAAACATAAAAGTTTCTTTTAACTTTTAGCCTAAAAATGAACAAGAGAATCAATTTCTACAACTAGGAAAGAAAAGATCTTTTAGAAATATGCATGTTGACGGAATTGTTTCACAATCAAAATCATCAACCTTTTTGTAATGCTCAGTATCCACATCAACCTTGTGAACAATAAATTGTTTAACACCATATGAATTTGTTATTGTTCTGGGGTTGTTGAAAATTCCATCTCGAGTGATGACAAATAGTTCACCTACAGAATGCACAATGTAGAGCTCCTTCCCACGAATATATTCAGCAGGCAATACTCCTTGAATTATTTTTCCACTGGTTGGTTCTAACCCTTCTCTAAAGTCGAAGATTACAATGCTTCCTTGAAAATTAACACCATAGAATATGCCCCATCACGCGTCACTCTATTAAACTCACGTTTATCTTCGTTCCCTTCTTTCTCTGCCAGCATTAAGAATGGAATTGGACGTCAGAATATGCCCCATCACGCATCACTCTAACAAACTTCTTCTTTCCAGGTTTCCAGTTAGCTAATGAACGAGGAACTCCTTGATTAATCATCAAAATATAGTCGTCGGTTGTATGAGGATCTGAAGAAAGCACTGCTTTTTCAACATAATACTCATACTCAATATGATTTTCGTTGAAACCATCCAAGGTGTTCACATGGGGCAATCGAATTAGAGAATGAGAGTTGAGGTGAAACAGATTCATATTCCCTTCGAGATCTATTATGAAAAGCCATCCTGGAATTCCAACACCCAAACAACGTTTTCCTACAAGTTCTGGAAAATTAATAGTGTACGTGACACCCTTTACTAAGTCGAAAAACTCACATTTATCTTCGTTCCCTTCTTTCTCTGCCAGCATTAACAATGGAATTGGACGTGCCATCTGTGTGATATTCTAAAGAGAAATACCAAACTTTGATTTAATTATAATTGCTGAATAAACAAAACCTAGGAGTCTCACCCCTTTTATAAGTCCAGACGATCGAAGAGAAATCCAATATCAATTTGGTGTTGCTTAGGTTTACATAAGGTTGTCTTTCCCAATTTGGTGTTACTTTGGTTTCACTCCGTCCCAAAAATTTCGCCCAAAATCGTGCTCGGGGTCCGAGCCCACTCTCCGAACCGTGGCCTAACACCTGCCGAAAGTCGCTAAAAATCCACAGTTTCAATTGTTTCGCTCGTTTGACTTGGAATAATATGGTTCCACTGTTCCTGCCAAAAAACCCAGATCCACTCAATAGGTCGCTGGGGGATCGCCTAAGTAGTTTCGCCCAAAATTGTGCCCGAGGACCGGGGCCAATCCCCAAATTGTGGGTAATACCCATTGAAAGTCGCAAGAAAATCTCAAGCAGTTTTTTGCTCGTTTGACATGGAAAATGGCTCCATCGGCCCCGTCAAAGCAACCAGATCTACTCATTAGGCTGTCGGAGGACCACTC
Organism: Capsicum pubescens; assembly: GCA_030864215.1. Lineage (NCBI taxonomy): Eukaryota > Viridiplantae > Streptophyta > Magnoliopsida > Solanales > Solanaceae > Capsicum > Capsicum pubescens. Next base: position 419,702,784 of record CM061548.1, read on the forward strand.
AAGGTGTTCGCCTAAAATCGTGCTTGGGGTCCTGGTCCAACCCCCGAACCGCTGACTAATATCCACCAGATCTCAAAAATTAAAGAATTTGCAATTCTTATCGTTTCGCCCGCTTTACTTGGAAGATAGTTCCAATCCCCCCGTCCCCCTCCTCAAAGCAATCAAATCTACTCAATAGGCCCGCTGGGGGACCGCTCGAGAAATTTCACCTAAAATCTGTTTGGGGCCCGGGCCTACCCCTGAACCGTGGGTTAACTCTAACCACATGTCATGAAAGAACCCACAATTCTTGTCGTTTCGCCTGTTTGACCTGGAAGATGACTCCACCGACCCCACCAAAGCAACTAGATCCACTCAATAGGACGTTAGGGGACCGCCCGAGAAGTTTAGCTCAAAATCGTGCCCGGGGTCCTGGTCACCCCCGAACCGTGAGCTAACACCCATCAAAAGTCTCAAAAAACCCGCAACTCCTGTTGTTTCGCCTGTTTGACTTGAAAAATGACTCCACTGACCCCGCCAATGCAATCAGGCCCACTCAATAGGCCGTCGGGAGACCGTCGAAGAAGTTTCGTCCAAAATCGTGCCCATCCCCAAACCGTATGGGTTAATCCTAGATAATAAATAAAAAGTATTTAAAAATAATAAATATTTTATAAAAAATACTCAAATAAGTAATTTTTCCATTTACATAAGCATGTTATAGCTCTTTTGCTTTCACCTTTTTTTTTTTTTTTTTGGTTAGGATGGTATCTTTAAGCCTACAACTTTTATTCCTGGTTATGTCTTGATGAGTACCTTTGTTGAAAAAAGAGTCGTGTCAGGCGTCTCAAACATATCGGGGCCTAAAAACAAATTCGTTAATAAATTCATTGTTTTATTTTCTTAATCTTTTCTTTTTCCAGAGAGCTATTCTTCACATGTTGAGAGTTCATTCTCTAAAACTCCAAGGAATTTGCAATGCATGTTTTTTTTAATAAACGAAACCAAAACTGCATAAGAAATAATCTGAGCACAACTAATGCAAGCTTAACTAATCCTAACATTACAAATATACCATATTTAACATTATTTTGATATACGTTATAGTGTCTAGAACGAAAACCACACCACATAATTGTACGAAAGGAATTTATACTGTACCGTAAGATTGAAATTAATTATTGCATATAAAATATTAAAAAATTAGATAATTAATCCCATTAAATATTCTTATTTATCTCGTCCAGTCGTACTTAATTGTGAAAACCACAAAGCTTGCCATCTCTTATCCTTTATGTGCAAAACGCGAGATTTAAAAGAATGGGCTTTTTGTTGAATAAGAGTTTAGACGTGCACTCAAAGGCCCTTATTTGAAAAGTAATTACAAAAATTTCATATTAATTATATTATTGGTATTAGTTATACTAAGTTGTTTCTTATATTGTTTGATTTGGTATCTTAAAAACAACAGACATTACATAATTTTCAAAATAAAAAATATATGTTTATATGTAATAATACCCTCCACAAACACGACGGAGAGGGTGTAAAAAAAGGTTGTGAGGGTGATTGTGTCTCGAATCATGCTAACGCATCATTGGAGAATTTGAGATTTCATCTCATAATATGAAATCAGTGTTAAATCGCATGTCCAAATACCAATTTCATCTCTCGATTTCAAATTACGAGATGAAATAGCATTTCCAAACGCCTACTTAGTAACTTAATTTGAAATATCCTTTGTAGAAGTAGAGGATATACCAACTGTATATCACGGGGATAATTTACTCTGTAAAAATTAGTAGTGATTAATACAAGTCCATAATTATCAAAAAAACAAACTTCTAATTGTATGTAATTTTTGTTTTACCTTTTAACATAACTTCCATATGTCGATCACTAATAGAAGGAAATAAATAGGTAAAAATTGGGAGAATCAAGTTAGTTCAAATCCCGTTTGAATAGGATTAAAATCAAGTCAAATCAGTTTTTAGTCTTTTTTTTTTTTTAAGCTTTTTAAGGTGTTGATAAAATTAAAAAATGCTTAAAAAAAGCTAAAAATGATTAAAAAAATCAAAAAGTGAGAAGCTGGTACCCTCAACTTTTTGTTTTTTACATTAAAATTCTTTTAGGTTTGATCAAAATATTTACCTTTTTATTCCTTATATTTTCCTTCAATTCCAATAATATCCTAAACTTGTAACCCTTAAATACTCCCTTCATCCCAAATTACCCGTCCCAATTGAGATGACACATTGATTAAGAAAAATAATTAATAACATGACTAGTTTACCATAGTACCATATTAAATGATCTTTATATTTTAATTTGAAGAAAAGGTAATTAACGCAAAGGGTAAAACATGAAAAAAAAATTTGTCTCTTCTTGATTAATGAAAAAAGACAAGTAAAATAGGAAATCAAATTAAAAAATTTGGGAGGGATAATTTGGGACGGAGGAAGTATATAGTTTCTTTTTTCTCTTTGCCGCTTCGCTTCATCTCTTCCCTCCAATTTTCTCCTCATCTTTTTTTCTTTGTTATCATCCAATATAATCAATCATTACATCGGAGGTTTATTTAAACATTTTATTTTAGAATTAAAAATTATAAATAATTCACCTTATTTATGATGCTAATAATTTTAAGGACATTTAAGTTATTTTAACAACAAAAAAGTGCTTAATATCACTTGTTTACCGGACACATCAACAATTTTTTTTTAGTTTCAACACTTTTATCCAAACACTTATCTGCTTAATTTATAAGCACTAATTTTAAGCTTTTAATCACTCAAGCTAAAAAATTATTTTATTAATCATATCCAAACGGGCTCTATCACTTATTGTATAATGACAGAATTGTACAAGTCAAGTAATTAAACTAAGGTAAGAAAATAATAAGATCATCGACCTACCCGAAACAACGAACATCAACAAAACTCCATGAACAAAAAATTAGAGGCATAGAACTAACGACTACTAATACGAACAACAAAACAAAAAACTTCTACCCAGAGTCATGCATTAAAACTAAAAACATGAGTTGATATTATTGAAGCCCTGTTTTATAAGTAAACAAGGTTGAAAGTGGAGTCTTGTGCATTGAAAGTGAACACGAGTTAAAAGTGGAGCTCATGCATTAAAAGTATACGCACAAGTTGAAAGAAGTTCAAGCGTTAAAAGCAAGCAGGAGTTGAAAGTTGAAATCTATAAACATGGATTGAAAAATGATTTTGATTTAAAGATGGAGCTACAAGATTATTGAAAATATTGTTGAGGTTTCTTCTCCATATGTAGTATTTGAATTTTATTTTTTTGACAAAAAAACTTCATTATCATCAAATTGATTGCAAATTGATCTTAACATGTCTTCAACCTGAACCATAGGACCTTTGAACCATAAACTCTAATACCACTTGTTGGGTTCAAAATTAAAACGACGTCATGCGGAAGCTTAAATTGCATACCAAGATGGTGATAATTCAGACAATAAAGAAAAACATACTAAAGTATAATATTATTGATATGGTTCGACCAATTGGCCTACATATTAAAACTAATTCAAAAAGAAGAAAAATTATTCGAGAGAAAATGAAAGATTTTATGTTTTCCTTTTAGTAAAAATAAAAATAATTGTGGTATTACTTTTATTTTCCTTTAATAAAAAAATAATACTTATTTGATAAAAAAACCAAGATAAAAACAATGACACAAAGAAATTAGCCGCAAAAACTCTTCCTGTATTACTTTAAATGCAATGCCGCACAATAAAGTAGTTCACCGTGGTGATAAATACGAATGTGAAACATGAGATAACTAATTTCCAGACGTTCGAGTCACTTTAGTCTCAACAGAACGCTGAAGGATACGAGGATAATTGATTTTGCTTTTTTTTTTTTGAATTTTTCTGTTTACGTATTGTGTTCTCCATTTGTTAGTCGTAATTTAAGCTAGTTAGTTTTTTTTTGTTTTACTCGAGTTTTTGATCGTTATTTTCTCTATTTACGTTCTTCTCCTCAAATTTTTTATCATAATTTTCTCTCTTTACATTTTTCTTCTCGAGTTTTTTATCATAATTTTCTTTGTTTACGTTGTTCTATTCAAGATTTTAGTAGTCATTTTTTCTGTCAATGTTGTTCTGCTCGAATTTTTTATAGTAATTTTATCTGTCTACGTTTTTTTAGCAATATTTCACCATTGTTATTGTGTAACACGATCTATGACAAAACAGAAAAAGAACTGCAACATAAAATCTTTGGTTAACTTGCATAATAATATAAAACAAAATATGATCAATTCTAGTTAATAAGATGTTAGTCATGTGTTTGTTACACATTACCTTGGATGTTGTTGTAAGAACTTTATTTATTAATACGAAGATTTGAGATATTAAATTCAAAGTTTTAAAATATTTTGATAAACGATAGTAATAATTTTTCTTTGTTTTTTCTTTTTAGTGTGAATTTTGAACCTTTCTTTTACAATCTTTATTATTAAGTGAAAATAAAATCATAAAATTTAGTGTCAAAATTTTTTAGCAAACGTTTTAATAGTTTCACTGTTGAACCACCCTGATGCTTGAAAGAAAATTTCGCTCACTATATAGATCTAAAGGAAGAAAAAAAAAGAATACTTCACACTATATGGTACCTTCAACATAATTAATCAAAGAAAATTGAAGTGTTTTCTTATGTTTAATGTAGTCTATTGTGGTTTGCGAGCTATTGCATAGTGAGGGGTTTACCCAGTGCGCACACAGTGCTCACCACAGAGTGCTCACCCGAAGGGCAGAGGCTGTGGCAGAGGCTGTGGCAGAGGCTGTAGCGACTGTGGGTTTTCCTGGAGTTTCCAAAAAAAATAAAATAAAATGTAGTCTATTGTTAATGAACATTATGTGTTTGGTATGAAGAACAATATTTATTGAAAAATGTTGAGTTTTCTAATGTTTGGTTAGCTTAAATGTTTTGAAAAATATTTTCCAGATCAACAACCTAGTTTTCCTTGAATTTAAGGGAAAATGACTTTCCTTCATTGATACAAGAATAATCACGGATATGGACTTATGAGAGTGCGCGTTGGACCCGAGACTTGGTGTGTGCAATTGAAGAGACAAAGAGGACCTAATTATGCACCAAAAACCGCCCATACACTACATTTGGACTACAGTCCATAGGCACCTTTTGTCTTTCCTTCATTAAAGGCTTTTTGGACATTTCACTTATGTTGTAATAAGTCTATAAATAGGCTAGTATTAGGTCTTTATTTCTTTAGTTGTTAAATGAGATTGTAAGACATAACTTGTAACAACTTTCTTCTCTCATGGAGAGTGTAACACCTTAGTTGTAGGACTTGGAAAAGTCACCAAAATCGAAATGAGGGTGATGCTAGTGTGGAATCACTAGTATTGCAAAACATTGTTAGAAACCTTGGTGCTTGAGTGGTTAACGCCCTCTTGTGTCATTGTAAGAGTGTTGGTGTTACTTTTACATGTATTAAGGGTCTTAGTGTTTAACATACACTTAGGTTCTTAGTTCCTGTAAGAGTTGATGTCTCACTACCTATCTTTAGCTTCTTGTAATTGTTTGTAGTGTTTCTTTCTTGTTTAGCGAAAATCGTTTGGTTCTTGATATCCTTGTGTTGTTCTTCATCTTGTTGTTGTAGTTGTTGTTATTTTGGTGTGATTACACCTTTTTCATCTCGTTATTGTGTTGAATTCTCGGTTTGTGACTTGTGGCCGAGAGAGTGTGTTGTGGTGCTCTTAGTTTCCTCTTGTGTTTTGAGTCTTGTTTCCGTGTTGAGGGTTGGTTCTGTTATCATTTGGTATCAAAGCAAGGCTGGTTGTGTTCCTACACTACCAATCTTGGGCTCTCTTAGTCGGAAAAAAATAGTTGAATTGTTCTTGTTCTTGGCCGAAACGTCTTCGTTGTTGTTGTTGCATTTGGCCGAGGATAGTGTTTAGAACTAGGTGTTTTTTATTTGTTTGTCTTAGTAGTTTCTTGTGTTAGTTTCTTGCTCACTAACACTTGTTGAGTCAAAGTCCACGATTTGAGCTCGTGACAAGATTGTTGTTGAATGTTGTGGCCGACTAGAGCTGTTGAAGTTCTTATTGTTCTTGGAAGTGTGGTGTGGTGTCGGTTCAAGGTTTGAACGTGTATTGTGGATGTTGTGTTGTGGTTTTAAGCTTGAAAAGGTGTTGTTATTGTTTGGTAGGTACAACTTGAACCTTAGGACTCCAAGATTCAAAAGTGTGTTCTTGGTGTTCTTCACCATCTTCATGTTTTGTTGAAGAAAAAGTCTTCAGAGTTGGTTGTTTGATCTAAGTGAGTGAAGAAAGAGAGTGTGGTCTTGTTAGTCTTGAAACTTATTCCAAAATTCTTACAAGAAAGGAAAGGGACCAAAAGACTTTCAAAAAGTCTTGTTACCAAAAGGGAGAAAGGGCATTTTCCAAGACTAACAAAAGAGAAAAGGGCCAAAAAGCTTTCAAAAAGGTGTTTTGCCAAAAGGGTGCAAGGAAAGTCAAAGCCCTTTTGAATTTGAAAAGGCTCCAAATCTTCTTGTTTTCCTCCCAAAATCGAAACTCCTCTCTTCCAAATTGAATTGACAAATCGAAATTGAAGACACGAAAAATAATTAGATATCCACAATATTCAACAATCATTCCAAGGCTGCCACATCACTATCCGCAACCAATCAAAGGCTGCCACATCACCCCTTTGTACAACTAACTTGTTTTCTGTTTTGTAGGTAACTTCTTGGCCATAATGGAAGCTATTTTGGCCCACCTTGATGTTATTTCCCGGGACATGGCTAAGACGAATGCGGGCCTTGAAAAAATTAGCTTGGATATATCTACTATACTTGAGATGTTGGAACGAGTGGAGAGTCGAAGAAACTTTCGTGTTTCTACTCCCGGAACCTTACCTCAAACGATCAATCCTCCAAGACCACCATCAAGTGACATAGACATAAGCCAAGCCACCAAATGCCCTCCAACCCGAGACCTAAATAGGTCACTTCCCTCTCAATTTGATCAAGTCCAACAAGAGGGGCTTGGAATCCAATTTCCTCCCATCCAAGATCTACAACCAAAGCTCCATATTACCAAAACAATCCTCTCAACCAAAACTCCACTTCCCCAAAATCGATATGTCCATATAAAGGAGTATGGTAGAAAGAAACATGAGGGACATGGAGTCTACAATGATACTTATATGATGGAAGGGAAGTTGAGGGGAAAACGTAGGGAACCACAAGGAACCCGCCACCAAGAAAGGAGTTGGGATGTGTTTTGGATGAGATTGAAGACAAGGCTCAAGATGGAGAGGAAGCTGAGGTTCAAAATGAAGATGTTGGCCGAGACTTGTGTTATTGTGCCCTCGGCTTCCTCATGTGTTTTGCGGACTGTTTTGTTCCATCTTTATGTTTTGTGGACTGTTTTGAGTGATTTCCTTAAAGTGGCCAATTGCACGAAGTGAAGCCGTGAATTTGTGGGCAAATTCCTCTCAAGATGGAGAGGATGATACAAGAATAATCACGGATATGGGCTTATGAGAGTGCGCGTTGGACCCGAGACTTGGTGTGTGCAATTAAAGAGACAAAGAGGACCTAATTATGCACCAAAAACCATCCATACACTACACTTGGACTACACTCCATAGGCGTCTTTTGTCTTCCCTTCATTAAGGGTTTTTTGGACATTTCACTTATGTTGTAATAAGTCTATAAATAGGCTAGTATTAGGTCTTTATTTCTTTAGTTGTTAAATGAGATTGTAAGGCATAACTTGTAACACCTTTCTTCTCTCATGGAGAGTGTAACACCTTAGTTGTGGGGCTTGGAAAAGCCACCAAAATCGAAATGAGGGTGATGCTAGTGTGGAATCACTAGAATTGCAAAACATTGTTAGAAACCTTGGTGCTTGAGTGGTAAACGCCCTCTTGTGTCATTATAAGAGTGTTGGTGTTACTTTTACATGTGTTAAGGGTATTAGTGTTTAACATACACTTAGGTTCTTAGTTCTTGTAAGAGTTGATGTCTCACTACCTATCTTTAGCTTCTTGTAATCGTTTGTAGTGTTTCTTTCTTGTTTAGTGAAAATCATTTGGTTCTTGATATCCTTGTGTTGTTCTTCATCTTGTTGTTGTAGTTATTGATATTTTGGTTTGATTACACCTTTTTCATCTTGTCATTGTGTTGTATTCTCGGTTTGTGACTTGTGGCCGAGAGAGTGTGTTGTGGTGCACTTAGTTTCCTCTTGTGTTTTGAGTCTTGTTTCCGTGTTGTGGGTTGGTTCCGTTATCATTCATAAAGTAAGAAAATCATGTTTCAAAGCTTACTTTCAAACTCATCACTCGACTCCCGATAGGCGATTCTAGAGTACTGACTCCAACTCCGTCTCAAGACTTAACTCCCGATCCTGACTCCATTTTTGAATTCTTGACCCAGAGTCAGATAAGTGTAGGTTCTTGAGTCAATATCAAGAGTCGGGTCTTGAGTTGGGGTTGAAGATTGAGAATTGGGGGTCGGGATCAAGGTTTGGACTTAGGATCAGGGTTGAGTTTCAAATGGAAAGTTGATTCAAGGTTGAGAGTCGGTTTGAGCATCAAGGGTGGTCCCAAATCGGCCGATGGGGAGTTGGGGTCGGAGGTCTAAACTTGGGTCATAGTCGAGAGCAGGATCGAGGTTTAGAGTCAATGTTGGGATCAACCAAGTATTAAAGAAAGACAAAATGGTTCGATGAACCCCTGTACTATGTCGGTTTTGTAAGTTGGACACTTCTACTTACATGTTTGTCATCTGGACCCCTGAACCCACTAAAAAACAACATTTTAAATACTTTTTTGGTGAGTGTAACACACTCTCGCCATATCAGCTTTCATGTCAGCTTACACGTCTACCACGTCTGCCACGTCAGCTGCCACGTCAGCTGCCACATCAGTTGCCACATCAGCCGCCAAGTCATTTTTAAGTATTACATTAAATTTTATGTTATTTTTAAAATGCTACACAAGAAATTAAATATTAAAATAAATTTAATTAAATAATTTTTTTTTATAAATTGTAGAAATTCTAATACACAAATACAATAAATTTTTAATTTTCAATTATAAATTTAAAGTTTTAACTATAAATTCACATTACACAAACATAATGAATTTTCAATTTTTATTTAAATATCTTCAACAATTTGTAAAAGTTACAAAATTAATCCTAAACAAAATGAAAAATTTTAATTGAGAAAATGAATAAAAAAAAATTAAAAAGCAAATCAAGAACAATTTTTTTTTTTTGACAATGAACAACAAACAACAATATCAACCACAACAAAGACCTTTTCAAGGATATATAATTTATATATTTTTACAATGAACAACAACAACAACAATATCAATCAGCAAAGACCCTCTTCGGGAACAACAACAATATTTTCTTTTCTACAATGAACAACAACAATATCAACCACAGCAAAGCAAAGACCCTCTTCACGGATATATAATTTTTTTTTTTTACAATGAACAACAATAACCTTAACTACCAGCAAAGACCCTCTTCAGGAGCAACAACATTTTTTTTTTTCGACAATGAACAATAACGACAATATCAACCACAACAAAGACAAGGAATAACATAAACTTTCGTTGAATCTTGTCACTCTTATCTCCACTAACATCCACTTTCGTTGAAGTAGCAATAACATAAGCTTGATTAACTCTCCTTAATGGAATCCCATTAACCTTAAACGACCCAATAACAAGTAACAGTCCAGAACATACAAGTTGTTTCAAGAACACAACTCTTTTTTCCTTAAATCTCCCAGCTAGAATAATCAAACCAGTACCAGGTGTAATACTAACTCTCAATTTTGTGGGTTTTGGTTTGTGTTCGTTGATGAGGGATTTTTCCACGTCATCAACTGGGTATAATTTTGATGGTTTGATGGCGGTGGTTGAGGGCGGAGCAACGACGGCGGTGGATTTTGGGTGGGTGGGGAATTTGCCGCCCTTTTTCTTTTTGATAACCCAAAGACCCTTTTTGTGGTACATTTTGGAACGGAAGAATTAGCCGATTCCGTTGATTAGGTTAGGGTTATGGGGGAATTTCTTGGCGGCCATTGCTGTGAAGTGTGCAAAGGGCATGTTTGGAGTGAAAAGGGAACAAAATGAAAGTGAAATTTAAATTGTGCAAAGGGTAAGTTTGAGAAAGTGAATAAAAAATCTTCTTTATTTTTGTAAAATTTTAATATTATTTTTAATTTTTTTAAATTAGTTTAACAAAAAATTGGCAAAAAATTGACCCCCACTCGCACTTCAGGCGAGTTTAATCACTCTCCTTATTCTAGTCAGCATTTTAATGCCATATAGGCAAAGTCAACGGTCAAAGGGTTTAAAATATAGCTTTTTTGTAGGTTCAGGGGTCCAGATGACAAACATGTAAGTAGAAGTGTCCAACTTACAAAACCGACATAGTACAAGGGTCTAGAAGGTCATTTTGCCTTAAAGAAAAGAAGAGAAAGTGGTCCTTATTTGAGAGTTAGGGTTGGGACTCAGAAATCGAGGTTGAGGTCGGGAGTCCAGGCCGGGATCAAGAGTTGGAAGTCGTTGTCGGGGTCAGGATCGAGTCCTGGGTAGGGAGTCAGACATGATTCAAGTTTAGGAGTTGGGAGTTGAGGTCGAGGTCTAAGTTAGACTCGAGTAAATGTAAAGTACTTAAAAATCACATTAAAAGGGTGAATATGATAAAAAAAAAAAATGTCTCAACAATTCTCTAAATTTTGAAAAACTCACTTGTTTTGAACTATGGAAAGATTCACTAAATATGGACTAGAGGGAGTAGTTTCTAGGTTATTCAGTCAAACCTTTCTACAGTGACAGTGACAGTATTTGTCTGAAAATTTCATGGTTGTTATAGAGAGATGCTATTAAATATGTATGTTGTCATTTGACGTTCAGATCTCATTTAGTTGTTATAAATAAAAGTATGCAAAATTAAAAAGAGCATGAATATAGAAAAGACAAATATTAGTAGCATTTTCCTCATGAAGTTATGAACTAACTGTTATGCACCATTTAAATACAGTTTTTTCTTTAAATTACATATTTGTACTTTAAGTTTATTGTGTGCGTGACATTAATGATGATTATCATATATATATATATATTGGTATTATATTTTGAACATAGTATATTTCTTACAAAATATTACATAATATTTAATTTGAGTATGTCATTACACAGAGGTGATTTTATAAAGAGTGTACCAATATAATAAACGTCTTTGTTGTTCTAGGTAGAATGTCGCTATAGAGAAGTATAATAAAACATGAAAAATTGGTTTCGGAGAAAATCAAGTCGCAATAGTAAAATATTTTTATAACGAGGTCATATTATAAAGAGGTCTGACTATTTATGCAAAACTCTATTTATTTAAAAAAATATAAAATTAAAAAAAAATACTATTAATATTTTTTAGATTATCTAAAACATCACTTATTGAAAAAGAGTATATATGTGAACTAGGCCCGATTATTTACCAAGCGTTGGGATTGTTGCCGGGCACAAAATTGCTTAATCATATGATATTCGTCATTCGATATCTATTAACTCGATTAATTTGAATACGTGAGGCGTAAAGCCTATTAAAATTGAAGTGTGTTCCGCTAACCATGAGCTATGGTAGTTCATTCTCTGCGTATCCTTAACAAAGGAATTAATTCTGGTACGTAATTTAGGTTCGTACTTGAAATGTAATGGTCGATTAATTTAGATTTGCATTGTCCAATATTATAGGGGTAATTAAAGTGTTTGTTCAAGCTAAACGTGGGGAAATTTCAATCATTTCATTGCATTACTTTGAAAATCCATTGAACAGATTAATTTAGATTCGCGTAAAATAAGTCTACTATGAGAAGAATTAGTCACTACCGAAGAAAAATTCATTCAAAATAGAACTTGAATACGAAATTTGTGATTAACGATGAAGAGATGTCAGCTATTCCACCGGTACCACTTGGTAGAATCTTTTTGGTACTTTAGGACAAGTTTAACTCGAGAAAATTCAATTATTCCATTTCTCCAAGATTTCATGTACATCAAAACATAGTGAAATTTTGCACAATAACATTGTTTATCAATTACTTTTTCCGTCCATTTTTACTTGTCACACATTATTTTTTGAGAGAAATTATATGGACTTCGGCCAACTTTGCACTATAACATTGTTGATTGTTTATCAATTACTCACCTGTTCACTTTTACTTTTCACATACCCTTTTTTGAGGATCAAATTGTTTGGACGTTGATCTAACATTTTAAGATAGTTATTTCTCTTCACATTAATATGAAAAGAAATTCAACTTATAGTGTCTTTCGTATAGTTTTCAAACATCTAAATTTCAAATTTAAAATGTTAAATTACAACAACAACAACAAACCCTGTGTATTCCCATCAAGTGGGATATGAATTTAAAATGTAAAATTAATCTAGAAAATTTATTGGTCACGGATTAGTTCGTTCTACACCGCCAGTTACCTCAATTTGACCACTCTTCTCTATTGCTGGAGAATTCTTGTAAATTTCTGCTTCTTTGTTTTTGCCCCATAGAAGAATATACATGCCAATAATAACCAAAATTGATCCCAATATGCTGTTAAAAAATTTAAAAAAATAAATAAAAAAGAGTTTAATTAATAAAAGTAAGCATAACTTTAACTTTTTACCACATTGTTGTCTTGTTATTCATCTCTACTATTTTTATTTAACCAAAAAAATTTGTTAACATTCTTTTGATCTCTCAATTATTATTAGTAAATGCTTATTTTAGTCTTGCTGATATTTAACTAAGCAAGTTTAACCCTCAATAACATGAAATGTTCAAGTCTGATCCATTTTCTTATGAATACAATTTTTTCAGAATTATTAATTGTTCCACTATTTAATTTTCCATATATTATGTTAAACCTGCACTATTGTTCTACTCCATTCATTCCAAAATAGTTGTCATGTTTGTTCTTGAGAGTCAATTTGATTAATTTTCATAGCTAAATTAGATTAGACCAATTCAAGATGTTAAAGTTAAAATTTAAATTTTCAAAAACTATATAAAAAGTACTATAAGTTACAATTATTTTTCATATCAATAAGATGAAAGTGTGTCCGGGGCTCGGGCGTGTTTTGGGCTAAAAATCGACTTGGGGCTCCCAGGCAAGCTGAGAAGCGTGGGAGTGTGGCCCAGCGGCGTGGGAGGGGTCGTATGGTGGTCAAACGGGCGAAACGGCACGAACAGGCCATTTTCGGACCAAATCGGTATGTTATAGCCCACGGTTCTGGGGTGTGCCTAGGGCCCGGGCATGTTTTGGGCCAAAAATCGACTTGAGGCTCCTAGGCAGGCTGAGGAGAGGGGGAGTGTGGCCGAACGGCGTGGGAGGGTCCATCTGGGTAGCCAAATAGGCGAAACAACACAAACAGACCATTTTCGGGTCAAATCGGTGTGCTATAGCCCACAGTTCAAGGGGTGTGCTCGGGGCCAGGCATGTTTTAGGCCAAAAATCGACCTAGGGCTCCCAGGCAGGCTGAGGAGCGGGGGAGTGTGGCCCGACGATGTGGGAGGGGTTGTCTGGCTGGTCAAAATGGCGAAACAACGGGAACGCACCATTTTGGAGTCAAATCAGTGTGCTATAGCTTAGAGTTCTTGGGGTGTGCTCGGGGCCCAGCCATGTTTTGGGCCAAAAATTGACCTGGGGCTCCCAGGCAAGCTGAGGAGTGGGGTAGTATGGTCCAGCAGTGTGGGAGGGGCTGTCGGGGTGGTCAAACGGGCTAAACGGCGCGAACGGGCCATTTTTGGGCCAAATTGGTATGCTATAGCCAACGGTTCTGGGATGTGCCTAAGGCCCGGGCATGTTTTGGGCCAAAAAATCGACCTGGGGGTTCTCAGGCAGGCTGAGGAGCGGGGGAGTATGTCCCGACGGTATGGGAGGGTCCGTCTGGGTAGTCAAATAGGCGAAACAACACAAACGGATCATTTTTGGGCCAAATCGGTGTGATATATAGCCCACGGTTCAAGGGGTGTGCTCGGGGACCAGGCATATTTTAGTCCAAAAAATGACCTGGGGCTCCCAAGCAGGCTGAAGAGCGGGGGTGTGTGGCCCAACGGCGTGAAAGAGGGTTTCTGGTTGGTCAAACTGGCAAAACAATGGGAACGCACCGTTTTTGGGCCAAATTGGTGTGCTATAGCCCACGGTTCTTGGGGTGTGCCCGGGGACGACCATATTTTAGGCCAAAAATTGACTTGGGGCTCCCAGGCAGGCTGAGGAGTGGAGGAGTATGGACCAGGAGTGTGGGAGGCGTCTGGGTGGTCAAACAGGCTAAACGGAGCGAACGGGCCATTTTCCTGTCAAATCGGTGTGCTATAGCCCACGGTTCTGGGGTGTACCTGGGCGTGGACATGTTTTGGGCCAAAAATCGACTTGGGGCTCCCAAGATGGCTGAAGAGAGGGAGAGTGTAGACCGACAGCATAGGAGGGGCCATCTAGATGGTCAAACAGGCGAAACGTCCCGAACGGGCTATTTTTGGGCCAAATCGGTGTGCTATATAGCCCACGATTCTGGGAGTGTGCCCGGGACCCGAGCTTTTTTTGGACCAAAAATTAACCTGAGGATCCCAGGCATGATAAGGAGCGGGGAAGTATGGCCTGACGGCATGAGAGGGGTTGTCTAGGTGGTCAAACGGGCGAAACAGCGCGAATGGGCCATTTTTGAGCCAAATCGGTGTGCTATTGCTCATGGTTCTGGGGCTGTGTCCGGGGTCGAAGGGTGTTTTGGGCTAAAAATAGACCTGTATCTCCCAATCAGTCTGAGGAGCAGGTGTGTGTGGCTCAACGGTCTGGGAGGAGGTGTCTGGGTTGTTAAACGAGCGAAACGACGTGAACGGACTATATTTGGGTCAAATCAATGTGCTATAGCCTACAGTTCTGAGTGTGTGCCCGAGGCTCGAGCGTATCTTGGGCCATAAATCAATCTCGGGCTCCAGGTAGGCTAAAGAGCGGGGGAGTGTGGTCCGGAGGCATGAGGGGCCGTCTGGGTGGTCAAACAGGCAAAACGGCGCGAACAGACCATTTTTGGACCATAAATTGGAGTGCTATAGCCCACAATTCTAGGGTTATGCCCGAGGCCCGGACATGTTTTGGGCCAAAAATCGACCTAGGGCTTCCAGGCACGCTGAGGAGCGGTGAATGAGGCCCGACAGCATGGGAGGAGCCTTTTGGGTGGTTAAATGGGCAAAACGGTGCGAACGGACTATTTTTTATCCAAATCGGTGAGTTATAGCCCATGGTTTTGGGGTGTGATCGAGCGTATTTTGGGTTAAAATTGACCTGGGGCTCGTAAGCAGACTGAGGAGTCGGGAAGTATGGCCCGGCGGAGTGGGAGCGGCCATCTGGGTGGTTAAACGAGTGAAACGACACAAACGGACAATTTTTGGGCCAAAGCGGTGTGCCAAAGCCCACGGTTCTGGTCGTGTGCCAGAGGCTCGGGCATGCTTTGGGCCAAAAATCGTCTTGGGGCTCCCAGACAGACTGAGAAGTGGGGGAGTGTGGCCCAGTGCCGTGAGAGGGGCTGTCTGGGTAGTCAAACAGGCGAAATGACTCTAACAGGCCATTTTTGGGCCAAATCGTTGTGCTATAGCCCATGATTTTTTGGGTGTGCCCGGGGCCCAGGTGTGTTTTGGGCTAAAAATTAACCTTGGGCTCTCAGGAAGGCTAAGGAGCTGGGTAGTGTGGCCTGACAGCGTGGAAGGGGCCGTCTGGGTAGTCAAACGGGAGAAACGACGCGAACAGGCCATTTTTGGGCCTAATCAATGTGTTATAGCCTACAGTTCTGGGGGTGTGTCTGGGCGTGTTTTTGCCAAAAATTGACCCGGGGCTCCCAGGTAGGCTGAGGAGCGGGGGAGTGTGGCCCGACGATGTAGGAGGGGCCATCTAGGTCGTCAAATGGACGAAACGACACAAACTAACCATTTTTAGGCCAAATCAGTATGCTATAGCCCACAGTTCTGGGGGGGGGGTGCCAGGGGTCCGGGCGTGTTTCGAGCCAAAAATTAACCTGGAGCTCCCAGGTAGGCAGGCAGGCAGGCCAAGGAGAAGGAAAGTGTGGCCCGACGGTGTGGGAGGGGCCTTCTAGGTGGTCAAACGCGCGAAACAGCGTGAACAGGCCATTCTTGGGCCAAATCGGTGTGCTATAGCCCACTATCTAGGGGTGTGCCAGGGTTCCGGGCGTGTTTTGGGCCAAAAATCTACCTGGGGCTCCCAAGGAGGCTGAGGAGCGTGGGAGTGTGGCCCGACGGCATGAGAGGGGTCGTCTGGGTGGTCAAACGAGCGAAATGGTGCAAATGGATCATTTTCGGGCTAAATCGGTGTGTTATAGCCCACGATTCTGAGTTCAATCGAACTCGTAACCAAAGCTCTAGTTCTCCCCTTGAGGGACCAAAATGTTGTTATCCTAAAAATTATTAGTCCCTACATTTAATTTATTTGTCCTGTTTTAATTTGACACAAAATTTAAAAAGTAAGAAATTCTTAAATTTTGTACTCTTAAATTAAATATATGTCGATCTTGTGGCCGTAAACATTTAAATGTGCAAATTTAAAACTAAAAGTTGTCAATAAAAGAAATAAGAAGAACTAACCTTCCTAGGCGAATTTGAGCATGAAGTATGAAGATTTCAAAAACAGCAGCAAAAATCTGATTAAATGGAGTAAATGCTGATGTGAAAACTGCACCTTTTTGCTTTACACACCATGACATTACAACATAGCAAAAACCTGATCCCACCATACCCTACATTCATTTTCATTTAATAGTTACGTGTTTGAATAAATGTGTTGTGTTAAAATTAACAGTAGGTGATTGATGTGTGTGATAAAAAGTGTATTTATCAAATGCATATGTAAGATACAAAGTGGGGTCTGGGTCCAAACCAGGGTAAGTGATTAATGTGTGTGATAAAAAGTGTATTTATCAAATGCATATGCAAGATACAAAGTGGGGTCTGGGTCCCGGCCAGAGTAAATGATTGATGTGTGTGATAAAAAGTGTATTTATCAAATGCATATGTAAGATACAAAGTGGGGTCTGAGTCTTGGGAAGGGTAAAGTGTACGTAGTTCTACCACTAACTCAGAGGTGAAGTAGGGACTATTTTTGAAAGACCTTTGGGTCAAGATAAAATATTTTAGAGAAGGACATAATATAAGAAAAAGAAATAATAGGTAAAATTAAACAACAGATAATAACAAAAAATAAGTCTACCTAGCTCAAAATAGTACCACACTCGGTCTCTCTGAAACAACCAAACACCATCAAAACTCTAAGACCGTGATACTACAAGCAAAATACTGCGATCACTAGCATAGATAGCAAGACAAAACACACCTACCTACTAGATCATTTCCTGACAAAATTGACTCGTTGTTAAGGAATTTTGACGGATCAAAAAATGGGTCAAGAATGTTATTGACAAGCAAAATTCCAACATTCCATTAAAAGTTGCGATTTTCTGATAGTGTTATAGTTATAATTAAAGGGAGGAAAAGGAGATTAATTACTTACACCAAATATGACAGTAAAGATATCTAAACCTCCTTTGATTATCCATTTTGATATATTTCTGCTAAAAATAAGACTCAATATAGCTGATTGAATTGCTCCAAAAAATGACATTATTGTTGTGCTTGAATATTGATAAGGATAATCTTTGCTAATTCTTGCTTGTAATAAGAACCATGCAGACCACACAAAGGAACCTGCAACAATAATAACTATGTCTCAGTTTCAAATAAGTTAAAAATCAACTATATGAAGCTCGTTTCCATTATTTAAATCCATATAATATCATCATCATACAAATAAAATAAAAGTGGAATATATGTGTGTCTAAACAGCAATATAATATATTCGGTGTACAAGGGCGAACCCCTTTTGACGAAAAATTACATTATTAATTTATATAAACCTAGCTCCACCACCACCAATGTAGTCTCACAACTCGGTCTAAGAAGGACAAAGTGTACGCACAGGGGCGGACCTATGGCGTATTTTGTGTTGCTTCGGCACCCATTAAATCTGATGCAGACTAGGTATAAGATTTATAAAAGCTCCCAGTAAATCACTTGCTTTAATTTCTAGGTGGAACTTTAAAGGCTTTGGGCATCAATATATTTGTTCAAACCAACGATGCTCACGTTCTCTAAATTCCTGATCATCCACTGTATACACATATCTTATTCCTACCTCGTAGAGATGTGTGTATAGTATAACAATAATAATATTAGAAGCAATTACCTGCAAATAAGAAGATTGGACCAAGAAGCCGACTCCTTTTGTTGTGATTTATTTCATTTGTTGATGATTTTGATGGATTTATCAATGGCATTCCTTTGTATAAAGCAAGTATTAATGCTCCACCAAGACAAACTAATGTGCCTAATATCTTTGCCCTTCCACTCTTGCAATTGATTTTTACAATTTCTTGCCTGCAAATAAATAAATAAATTTATAGGTTAGTAATTAATTGGTGCATAAAGTATGCATGTAATGCTATGTGGTTCGAACGCTTCAAATATATTGTCAAATTCATGTTGGATTCTCAAAAAATGAGTTATTTTTGAAGGATTCAACACACATTCGACTATACTTATGAAGTATCCAAGCAACAATAACATAACTAGTATATCCCCACAAAATCAGGTATGAGGAGGGTAGAGAGTGTACGCAGTCTGTACCACTACCTCCAAAGTGAGATAGAAATGTTATTTTCGATAGACCCTCATCTTGCAGTTGACGCAGAAATTATTTTCTTTTTCGTTTTAATATATATATATATATATATATACACACACATTGATTAAATCCTAATGTAGTTTATCATGCTTACCTAATTAGTAATGCCAAAATAAATGTGATGATAGGTGCCATATTGAGAAAAGCACAGCTAAATGTTGTTGATGTATATTCAAGCCCAAGTAGGAAGAAATATTGAGTGAGTGTACCCCTGAAAAATCAATTTGATTCTTTAAATAATATCATACTATGGATTGGAATAAATAAGACAATTTAATCATCATAAAATAATTAAGTGAAAAGCTCACCCCAATAGTGCACTGATAAACAGAGAAAAAATAATACGAGCCGTTAATTTTGATGCCACATTTCTGCAAGACAAGTGAATATTTTTATTCTTCTAGTTGATTTAGGAAATAAATATTCTAAGAATTTAATTTATAGACATTGATAATTTGATATTGTAAAAAGACGTTACCATATCAATGTTATTACGGAAAAGGGTCAAAAATACCCCTGAACTATCTGAAATGGATCAAAAATATCCCTCGTTAGTTTTTTGGCTCAAAAATATCCCTCCGTTATATATTTGGCTAAAAAATACCCCTCCCCTTAACGGAATTCGAAAAAGGATCAAAAATACCCCTTAACTATCTGAAATGGATCAAAAATACCCCTCGTTAGGTTTTTGGCTAAAAAATACCCCTCTGTTAAATATTTGGATCAAAAATACCCCTCCCCTTAACGAAATTCTACCAAGCATGCCACCTAGATAAAAAAAAAAAAAAAGACACGTTACTATGCCACATTACCATCCACATGTAAAATATTAGTATTTTTTAATTATATGACCTTCCTTTCTTCTTGATGAAGGAATTAAATAAAAAAATTATATACAGTGATGTTGATTTATTTTTCTGGACTCAATGAATATTGATAGTTTTTCTAATTTTATGTTCATCAAGTATTCTTAGAATTTTTGAAAATTTCACTTCCAGAAAAGTAAATGACATTTAATATAATCATTAGAAAAACATGGATATAATTTTCTTTAATAATCTAAGTGAAAAGTTTATCATATAATGAAAAAAATTGAATAATTTGTACTCCTTTAACAAAATTTATTTAGTACTTTTCCAATGTCGAGAAATCCCAAAAACGTTAAACTAAATCCAGTAAAAACACCGATTTATTTTATTTTAATATTTTTAGAAATTTTTAATTTTGTTGATCATATTTTTTTTCCAGATCAATAAAACTGCTTTGCAAAAAAATAAAAATAAAAATAAAGAAGAAAGGAATGTCATATAATTAAAAAATACTAACATTTTACATGTGGATGGTAATGTGGCATAGTCATGTGATTTTTTTTAATCTAGGTGGCATGTTTGGTAAAATTTCGTTAAGGGGAGGGGTATTTTTGAGCTAAATATTTAATAGAGGAGTTATTTTGAGCCAAAAAACTAACAAAGGGTATTTTTGATCCATTTCAAATAGTTCAGGGGTATTTTTGATCCTTTTCCGAATTCCATTAGAGGGAGGGATATTTTTTAGTCAAATATTTAACGGAGGGGTATTTTTGAGCCAAAAATCTAACAAGGGGTATTTTTGAGCTATTTCAGATAATTCAGAGATATTTTTGAGCCTTTTCCAATGTTATTAATATGTTATAGCATGTAACCAATCTTATTTTGACAACTAGCTCCACTTGTATAGGAAAATTAATTAACCTATATCTATCAAGTTATTTCAATGTCAACTTGTTCTAGCAGGTTACTTTGTTATTCAAGTACTAGTAACTAATTTTCACATATTTTGAGATTAGTGGCAGTGATAGAATCAAACTACGCAAAATAATAAAACAATAGATAGTAACAAGAATCGAAGAACTAGAAACAAGAGTAACACTACGACTACTGAAATGGACCGCAAGACAATACAAGGTATCTCTAGCTACCTACTACCCTTTCTAATCTAATCCATGTCCTCGCCACTTTCCTATTAAAGATTATATTCTCGATAAAAATTACACACATTATGCATAGTTACGTGTAATTATTATCACGATAGTATATAGAAGTTAAACCCGAAAATAATGTGACATTACCTTTCCAAGAACCAAGCTAAGGGGGCCAAGAAAATAGCAGAAACAGCTAGTCTATATGTTGATGCCACCAATTGATCCATTCCTCCATTTAATATTTTCTTGAATAGTGTATTTACAACAGCAAATCCAAATTCAACAATAATCATTGCAAATATTGGCTTCCATTGCTTAAAACAAGTACTCATTTTTAAGCAAAGTTTATTGATATTTGAAAAGCTATATAGCTTTTGTTTGGTTATTAGCACACAATTAAGTGAATAAATGAGCTCATGTATATATAGCAAAGAAATAATACTAAAAATTTAGGGGAGTAGTATAAAAATCTAGGAAGCAAAGGGAATAAGAAATCAATTCTTTTTAAATCACATAATTGTTCGAACAACTTTAGCAAAATGGCCAAAAAGCCCCCAATCTTTGCCCCAAATCCCAACTACTTATACTTTGCGGGGTCCTATGACCCCCTGAACATTTTAAAAATTTAATTATTACACCCCTAAAGACTTATGCAGCAGAGAAAGTGTATCTCACTCTCTCTGAGAGAGTGAGTAGTCCGAAAATCTTAAAAAAAATATTTTTTACATTTCTTTTTAATGTAAAAGTACACACGCGCACACACACACACACACACACACACACACACACACACACATATATATATATATATATATATATTATTTTTATTTTATTTTATTTTATTTTATTTTTTCTTTCTTCTTCATCACCATCCCAAAATACTCTCATAAAAAGCTTCAACAACTCTTCAATGGATACCATGGCCAATCTCTTTATCTTCCTTATCTCTATTTATCTTCCCAACAAGCAATATTTGCTCTCCGCCTTTTCATCTTTACCATTTTTCTCAGTGACAAAACATCAAACACTTTGTCTTCATTATTACACTCTTCTTCAAACTCTTCCTTCTCTTCATCCAATTTCAATAAACCAACATTTTTTTCCTCTTTTAAGTTCGAATTCATCAATAACCCAGTCTTACAAGACTTAATCTTTTCACTACATTTTCCATCAAAATCATTTTTTGAACAACACCCATTTCTCAATTCACTTGATTTTCCACAAAAATCACAAAAAAAACGGTTCCAATCCTTACAATACCAACTAAATTGCAAAACCCTCAATCTCAAATCAAACAATAACAACTCCAAAACTTTATACAATTGTCCAAGCTACCCAAACGCCAAAACCCCAAATCCCAAATCAGCATTCAAACTCAAATACTCCATGAAAACAAAATCCAAAAATCTCTTAGTGAATTCAAAAACTGAACACAAAATGAACAAGAAATATAAAAGACGAATAATCTGATGTGGGTATCAATGTTTTATATGGCACTGTTTCAAAATATAGAAATTTAAGCACAAAAAACTAACAATGAATAATACTTCTTTTTTAGTTTCTAAAAAATGAAAATTGTTGATTTTTCGTAGTATCCATTGGAGCTCCGCCGATCCAAGCTCCTAGAGACGATCGTAGATTGAGGGGCCAAAAGTTAGAGAGAAGATGGAAGGTATATTAGCTTATTAAAGATGTAGAGAAAGAAAATATATATATATATTAAAGAATAATAATTAATTCTTTTAATATAAAAATATAATATTACGTGGAAATTACATGGCATGACATGGCAGGTGCATGTTGCTCACTTTCCATTACACATCTGGGTGTGAGTTTTTGGGGGGTAACAATTCCATTTTTAAAATGTTTAGGGGGGTCATAGAACCTCTCAAAGTATAAGTGTGTAGTTGAGATTTGGAGCAAAGGTTGGGAGCTCTTTTGGCCATTTTCTCTATAATAACCAATGCAACATGAGCTTATAATCACTCTATTGTTCAAAAATTTCATGTTTGACATTCTCTATTTTAGTTTATGAGCTTTTCTTTTTGGTAACCTAAATTTTAGACATAATCAAAGGTGAATGGCGCAAATTTCAAATGTTGACGATGAATAATGAATCTACAAATCATGTATTGCGCTTCAAATTCGATGGATATGTGCTAGTTACTTTATCTTTCTCCACTCACTTATAAGGATCACTTTAGGCATCTAATTCCCTGCTGCTAATGGAAATTTTAATTTATTCTATATATAATTAAGCACTACTATTTGGGAATAAGTGGGACATTATAATAACAATCTATCTAATCATCTTTAAAAATAAGCACAAGCCAATTGGTGTTTGTAGTTGCAAGAGACTTGCACGAAAGGGTGAGATCCCACCACTAAAGGATCAAATTCAAGTTTTATGCACGGAAGATGTAAAAGAAATATATTTATTCAATTAGATTACTTATAATTAGCGCATATTTGAAATGAACGTACGACGCGAACGGGCCGTTTTCGGATCAAATTGGTGTATTATAGCCCACGATTTTCGAGGTGGAGGGTCGGGCGTGATTTTGGTCGAAAATTGATCGGGCTGCCCCAGGGAGGCTGGGGAGCGGCTTAGTGTGGACTATTTTGGATTTCTGGACGGTTTGGGTGGTGAAACGGGCGAAATGACGTGAACGGAAAGTTTTCAGGTCAAATCGATGTGCTATGGCCCATAATTTTTGGGGTGGGCCCTGTGGCCGAGCGTGATTTTGGCCAAAAAATTGATCGGGCTGCCCTAAGGAGGCTGGAGAGCGGCCTAGTATAGGCCATTTTGGTTTTGGGGGGGTTTGGGTGGTCAAACGGGCGAAACAACGCGAACGTGCCTTTATCAGGCCAAATCGGTGTGCTATAGCCCATGATCTTTTGGGGTGAGCCCAAAGGCCGGGTGTGATTTTGGCTGTAATTCGACTGGGCTGCCACATGAAGGCTAGAGAGCGGCCTAGTGTGTGCCATTTTAGTTTTCGGGGCGGTTTGGGTGGTCGAGCGAGTGAAACAGCGCGAATGGGCCATTTTCAGGCCAAATCAGTCTGCTATAGCCTACGTTTTTTGGGGTGGGTCTGGAGTTTGGGCATTACTTTTGCCAAAAATTGACCGGCCAGCCCCAGGCAGGCGGGGGAGCTGTCACGCCCCAAAATCCCATCGGGCCGGACTGGCACCCGAAGCCGAGAAGGCCCGGGAGAACCCGTTCAAATACCTGTACTTTCACTTACATGTCACCAAAAATTTGGACAGCACTTCGTTGCATATAGAAGAATCTAATTACCCGTATCAGCACAACACGCACAAATATATATATATAACACTTGGCCGTCGGGGCCACCACATATACAAATATAACATGACTATATAAACTTCCATGACTTTACCCTTCCTTATGTCTACAAAGCCTCTAGGATATACATGACATAACTAGGGTCGGGACAAACCCCCGCCCACACACGCTCCTGTACAATGACAAAACATAAGGAACCGACTCGGAAAGCTCCGAAGCAAACTGGAGCTCACCAACAATAGCTGTATGACCTGGCTCCTATCTATGCTGTGAGTGAGCTGAAGCACCTGTGCCTGCAGCATGAAATGTAGGTCCCCCGTAAAGGACGTCAGTACGAAATATGTACTGAGTATGTAAAGCTGTAAATAATCATATGTGATATGGGGAATCAAGAAAATCAGACGCAAGTGAATAAATCATAATAGAAGTGAACCACACTTCATAAACACTTTTAGGATCATGTACATTATCATTAATCTGAATTGGGTTCTTGAATTCAAACACATTTGTGGAACGGTATACATTCGTTCATTTCATTCTTTACAATTATCATTCGCCATTACCTCCTCCTCCCGAACCTCCAACCACCTAACAATAATCAATATTGTACCGTACTGTGACCATTAGGCCGCCTCCAGTACATATCAACTGGGATCGACCCATGCTAGGCTTATGCCCCTGGGATACCACCCATAAACACATAAATAGGGATCGACCCATGCTAGGCTTATGCCCCTGGGATACCACCCACACGTATATCAAGTAACACACATAAGAGATCTTTCCAATAACTTAGTTCAAAAGCTTTTGAGATTATTACATTAGTGTTCATGTCAATATAGTACCTTTGGAACAATGATACATCAATAGGAATCAAGTAATAGACCTTCTATACAATAACGATGTTATAAAGACTCATTGGTACATCAACAATGTGTTTCAGAATCATCAATATCACAACAATGAAATAGGAGCCTTTTGGTATATCAATGAAACATTTTTACACTTTATAGAATGGAAACAACTTCGTTGGTAATGTAGAACAATACATATTTTTGGACAACCTCGGAATCTTATTTGATGGAACATTGGTGTGTTCATGCCAAAGAACATTGTTAGAGTATGCTTTACATACCTCGTTGTAGATTCGGATACCAATTCAACACAACTTCCCGCCTTTACAAATCACTTATCTACAATGAAATGTTTGGCATCTAGTATTAGCAACCCAACACCACAATTCTCTTCCATAATTCCATACAACCAATATTTGCAAAACATTCCAAAAATCAACTTGAACAATAGGTTTATGTGTATATATATATATATAATCATCATTTCAATACCACATCATCAATACCAAATCCCTTCACAATTCAACATAATCCAACCATGCACAAGAATAATCCAACATCATTTCCCAATCATCTTTCAACAACAATCAAATAACATACTTCTTATGCTCACATGCATATATATATATATATATATACATATCCATATAAATAACACCAACATAATTTACAACCTTACCATAAAATGGCCCTTTTGGTTTCGAAGTCCTGTTGGCACAAATAAGGGGTGCTTCTCGAAGCCCTCGAGACGGTGAACACAACTACGAAATCAATTTGGATTTTCTACGGTTGAATCACAAGATAATTGGAGTTGAAATTAGGCTAGGGTTTCTTATTTTCAATAATTTGATGATAATTGATGGATATGAGACTAATTATATGTATATAATGACCAATTTTCGTCCATGAGGTGATGGAAAATGACCATATTGCCCTTAAAAATTTAAGTAAATCCGAATCTGTCCATGGTGGACTGTTTTGACAGGCTAAAGTAAATCGGCCATAACTCTTTGCTCCAATATCGGATTTGGGTGAAATTAGTATCGTTGGATAAATAATTCAAAGGTATTTCATTTCATATAAAGTAGGACACCCAGTTCGTCCTGTACAAGGAGTTATGATCGTTTGAAGTTGACCCTAAAAAACTGTTTTGAGAGGCTGAAGTAAAATGAGTATAACTCCTTACTCAGATGTTGGATTTGGATGAAACCAATTGCATTGGAAAGAAGACTCAAAGATATTTCTTTTGATATGTGGTATCTCTCCCAGTTCATTATATTAAGGGAGTTATGATCGTTCAAAGTCGATCCAAAAAACTGGCAGGCCTCAGTAGTTTGTGTGCAGGAAATTTTCCTGCACATTTACTATTCACCATATCCCGGCCACCGTTTTATAGTTTCGAACGTGCTCGATTATATCCGAAACTTATCCGTTTTTGGAAATCTTTATATCGTTGGAAAGCTTATTCAATAACCTTCGTATGGAACCATCGACGGGCAAATTTCGGTATAAATAAAATAAAAAATTAATTCCATATAAATAAGACCAATCACGTACTTGAATACGCCAATACATGTACTTAAATACGGGGTGTTACATCCTTCCCCCCTTTAGGACATTCGTCCTCGAATGTTAGCGTAGTTATTCAACCAAAACAAGTTCAAGTCCACCATTAACATTCACATCATCATATAAATACTATGCATATATAAACAAAAACTTACTTGTTAATGTTCTAACTCCGTTTCTTGAACTTCCTCTTCATCTTTGAACAAATGAGGGTACTTAGATTTCATTGCTTCCTCAGCTTCCCATGTAATCTCTTCCCTTTGTTGATTTCTCCAAAGTACTTTCACCGATGCTACTTCTTTATTTCTCATCTTCTTAACTTGACGATCTAATATAGCAATAGGCATCTCCTCATAGGTAAGATCTTCTGTTACTTGCTCATTTTCAGTAGAAGTAATAAGGGACGGATCTCCGATGCACTTTCGAAGCATCGATACATGAAATACTGGATGCACTGATGAGAGTTCCTGGGGTAGCTCTAATTCATAAGCAACTTGCCCACATCTTCGAATAATCTTATACGGGCCTATATATCGTGGACTCAACTTTTCTTTCTTGCCAAATCTCATCACTCCTTTCATTGGCGATACCTTCAAAAATACCCAATTGCCTAACGAAAATTCTAGCCCTCTTCTTCTACTATCCGCATATGACTTGTGTCGACTTTGGGCTGTTTTCAACCGTTGCTAAATCACCTTGAATTTTTCTATGGCTTGATACACAAGATCCGGTCCGAACATAAGAGTTTCACTCGCTTCGAACTATCCTATTGGTGATCTACACTTCCTCCCATATAAAGATTCATATGGTGCCATTTTGATACTTGAATGATAGCTATTATTGTAGGCAAACTCAATAAGAGGTAAATGATCATCCCAGCTGCCTTTAAAATCTATAACACATACTCGTAGCATATCTTCAAGTGTTTGAATGGTGCGCTCTGCTTGTCCATCCGTCTGAGGGTGAAAAGTTGTGGTCAGATTCACTTGTGTTCCCAAACTCCGTTGGAAAGACTTCCAAAAGTTTGCGGTAAATTGAGTTCCCCGATCCGATATAATAGAAGTTGGCACTCCATGTAATCGGACTATTTCTTTAACATACAGCTTCGAATATTCTTCAACTATGTAAGTGGTCTTAACGGGTAAGAAATGTGCGGATTTAGTAAGCCTATCCACAATCACCCATATAGAATCAAATTTCTGAGCTGTACGAGGCAAACCTGTAACAAAATCCATGTTGATCATGTCCCACTTCCAAATTGGAAGATCTATGCATTGCATATAGCCTCCGGGTTTTTGGTGCTCAACTTTAACTCTTTGACAATTTGGACATTCAGCTACAAATTCTGCAATGCTCTTCTTCATGTCATTCCACCAATACATATCTTTCAAATCTTGATACATTTTGGTTGATCCTGGATGAATGGAATACCTTGAAAAATGTGCCTCTGTCATAATCTTCTTTCTTATCCCGTCTACATCCGGCACACACAATCGGTTTTGGCACTGAAGTACTCCTTCTCGCGTAAGCTCAAATGCCTTGGTCTCACTACTCTGAACGTTCTCCTTAAGCTGTAATAAAATAGGATCTGCATATTGCTTCTCTTTCACTTCAGCTACTAATGAAGATTCCGCAGCATTATGTACGATAAGCTCTTTATTCGGAGTTTCAAGAAGGCGAACTCCCAAACTAGCTAACTGGTGAAGATCTTTAACCATCCCTTGCCTTTCTATAGGCGCCATCATAGCCTTACGACTTAACGCATCAGCTACCACATTTGTTTTCCTTGGATGGTACAAGATATCAACATCGTAGTTCTTTAATAGTTCAAGCCATCTCCGCTGCCTTAAATTTAGATCCTTCTGATTAAAAATATATTGCAAGCTCTTATGGTCAGTATATATATCAACATGAACCCCATATAAGTAGTGGCGCCATATCTTTAAAGAAAAAATAACTGCTGCCAGCTCAAGATCGTGTGTAGGATAATTTTTCTCATGTGGCCGCAATTGTCTAGAAGCATTTGCTATTACCTTACCATGCTGCATCAATACACATCCTAAACCAATTCTGGAAGCATCACAATACACTGTATACCCTTCGGTGCCTTCTGGAAGTACCAACACGAGTGTAGAAATCAATTTGTTCTTTAAATCTTGAAAACTCTTCTCACATGCATCATTCAATTGGAATTTGGATGCTTTATGGGTTAGCTTGGTTAAGGGTGCTGAAATGGAAGAAAAGTCTTTAACAAACCTCCTCTAATAACCGGCCAACCCAAGAAAACTACGAATCTCCGTCGGCGTTGTGGGCCTTGGCCAGTTCTTCACAGCTTCTATCTTTTGAGCATCAACCTTTATCCCTTCACTAGATACAATATGACCCAAAAATGCCACCGACTTTAACCAAAACTCACATTTAGAGAACTTTGCATAAAGATTAAATCACGAAGAGTCTGCAATGTCTGTCGTAAGTGATTGGCATGGTCCTCTTCTGATCTAGAATAAACTAGAATATCATCTATAAAAACTATCACAAATACATCCAGGAATGGCTTAAACACCCTATTCATCAAATCCATAAAAGCTGCAGGTGCATTTGTTAGCCCAAATGACATAACTAGAAACTCATAATGACCATACCTTGTTCGGAAAGCTGTTTTGGGTATATCTTTTTCTTTGACCCTCACTTGGTGGTAACCTGACCTCAAATCAATCTTAGAAAAGCACTTGGCGCCCTGCAACTGATCAAATAAATCATCAATTCTTGGGAGAGGATATTTATTCTTAATAGTCACCTTATTCAATTGCCGATAATCAATACACATCCTCAGCGAGCCATTCTTTTTGCGCACAAATAACACTGGTGCTCCCCAAGGGGAAATACTAGGCCTAATGAACCCCTTTTCTAGTAAATCTTTCAATTGTTCTTTCAATTCTCGTAATTCTGCTGGGGCCATTCTATACGGAGGAATGGAGATTGGTTGGGTGCCTGGTATTACATCAATACCAAACTCTACTTCTCGTTCAGGAGGCAAACCTGGAAGATCTTCAGGAAATACATCAGGAAATTCATTTACCACCGGAACAGCGTGAAGAGTTGGTGGCTCCGCTTCTGTATCCCTTACTCTAACTAAATGATATATGTATCCCTTGGAAATCATTCTTCTTGCCTTAAAATAAGAAATAAATCTACCTCTTAGCGCGCTAATTTCACCTCTCCATTCAAGGACTGATTCATTTGGAAAATGGAAATATACCTTTTTCGTGCAGTAATCAATTGTGGCATAACAAGACGCCAACCAGTCCATACCCATTATAACATCAAAATATACCATTTCTAACTCTACAAGATCAGCCATCGTATCACGACCACAAACAGTTACTATGCAGTTTCGATAAACCCTTCTAGCTATAATAGATTCCCCGACCGGTGTGGACACTTCAAATGGCTTAACTAACAGTTCGGGTATTCTTTCAAACTTTCCAGCAACCAATGGAGTAACATAAGATAATGTAGAACCGGGATCAATTAAGGCATATAAATCGAATGAAAATATAGACAACGTACCCGTAACCACATCTGGGGAAGCCTCTAAATTCTGTCGATCTGCTAGAGCATACGTACAATTATGAGCCCCGCTAGAACTCGTGGCTCCTCTATCACCTCTAACACGACCCATTGGCTGTGCACCCCTTCCTGAATAAGGCATCGATGATGATGATGCAACAAATAACCCCGTAGGTCGTGCCATACCACCTATGTCCCTTTGTGGGTATTCCCTCATCATATGCCCCGACATACCGCACCAAAAGCAAACATTGGTCCCCAGCCGACATGCTCCCAAATGATACCTTCCACATTTATTGCATGGATCTCGAGGAGGTCTCGATTGGCTCATATTCCCTTGCCCTTGGTAACCCACTGATCGCGAACTATGACCCTCACTTCTTTGCCCAAATTGACTGCCTCTGAACCCCTGATGCTGTGGTGGAGCACTAGCTGCAGAATAAGAAAATAATAGCCTAGGTGGTCTAGCAGAAAATTGAGGTCTAAAACCTCCCTGTGGCGCCATAAACTGCCCTGTAGATCTGGCCCTCTTAGAAGATCCGCTTTCAAATTCCTGTGTTCTTCTTCTTTGCCTCTGATCTTCCATTTTCTGTGCAAATGCTTGGATCCTAGCTATATCCATGTCTTTATTCAGTGCAGCAATAGTACAATCCCTAACCAAATACGGATCCAATCCATTCACATACCGATGAACTCTGTCATCCATAGTAGCTATAACATTAGGAGCATATCTGGACAAGGAATTAAATCGAAGACTATACTCTCTCACACTTGTATGACCCTGTCTAAGATTTAAGAACTGATCCGCACGGGCCTGACGAGTCTCATATGGAAGATAATGATCAATAAATGCCTCTTTGAACTCTTTCCAAGTAGCTGGGGGTGCATCAATGCCCCTTGACCGTTTCCAGTCTTCATACCAATATATAGCCTCACCTTTGAATCTATACGCGGCTAACTCCACTATCTCTCTGCCAGATACATGCATCACCTCTAGGGCCCTTTGGATCTGATCAATAAAGTCCTGCGGATCTTCGTTAAGATCGGATCCGGTAAAAGTAGGCGGATCCATCTTAAGAAAATCCTGTGTTAGAAGACTAGCCGCCCTATCTATACCACTAGGACCTGCAGTAGGAATAGCTTGCCCTTGAGCTTGCCCAGCAACTATACGAGTCAAAAGTTGCACTGCATTTCTAAGATCTTGATCAACAACATTAATAGGTGGCTCTGGGGATATAGTTCTCCTCCCCCTTATTTCTTCCGGACTGGGGGAAGTTTCTGATGCATGCTCAGCTGGAGCCTCACTTTGATTAGCTGGTATAGTGGGTGACTTACTAGTCCCCTCTCCGGTAGCCACATCTACTTGCTTACCGGTATTCTTGCTTCGGGTAACCGGCATCATTACTATAATAAGAGAAACAAACTGATTCAGTGGTCAACTATGACTTCATATACAATATAAGCTCTATCGCACGATCTAAGACATGAAGAAAAGAAACAATTCCTAAATGTCCATAGCCTCTTGTTTATAGATGTGGTGCACAACACACCGATAAACAAGACTCTACGCAGACACGGCTTTGTAGACTCACTAGGACGAACCTCTCTGATACCACTTTTGTCACGCCCCAAAATCCCATCGGGCCGAACTGGCACCCGAAGCCGAGAAGGCCCGGGAGAACCCGTTCAAATACCTGTACTTTCACTTACATGTAACCAAAAATTTGGACAACACTTCGTTGCATATAAAAGAATCTAATTACCCGTATCAGCACAACACGCACAAATATATATATATAACACTTGGCCGTCGGGGCCACCACATATACAAATATAACATGACTATATAAACTTCCATGACTTTACCCTTCCTTATGTCTACAAAGCCTCTAGGATATACATGAGATAACTAGGGTCGGGACAAACCCCCGCCCACACACGACTCCTGTACAATGACAAAACATAAGGAACCGACTCGGAAAGCTCCGAAGCAAACTGGAGCTCACCAACAATAGTTGTATGACCTGGCTCCTATCTATGCTGTGAGTGAGCTGAAGCACCTGTGCCTGCAACATGAAATGCAGGTCCCCCGTAAGGGACGTCAGTACGAAATATGTACTGAGTATGTAAAGCTATAAATAATCATATGTGATATGGGGAATCAAGAAAATCAGACGCAAGTGAATAAATCATAATAGAAGTGAACCACACTTCATAAACACTTTTAGGATCATGTACATTATCATTAATCTGAATTGGGTTCTTGAATTCAAACACATTTGTGGAACGGTATACATTCGTTCATTTCATTCTTTACAATTATCATTCGCCATTACCTCCTCCTCCCGAACCTCCAACCACCTAACAATAATCAATACTGTACCGTACTGTGACCATTAGGCCGCCTCCAGTACATATCAACTGGGATCGACCCATGCTAGGCTTATGCCCCTGGGATACCACCCATAAACACATAAATAGGGATCGACCCATGCTAGGCTTATGCCCCTGGGATACCACCCACACGTATATCAAGTAACACACATAAGAGATCTTTCCAATAACTTAGTTCAAAAGCTTTTGAGATTATTACATTAGTGTTCATGCCAATATAGTACCTTTGGAACAATGATACATCAATAGGAATCAAGTAATAGACCTTCTATACAATAACGATGTTATAAAGACTCATTGGTACATCAACAATGTGTTTCAGAATCATCAATATCACAACAATGAAATAGGAGCCTTTTGGTATATCAATGAAACATTTTTACACTTTATAGAATGGAAACAACTTCGTTGGTAATGTAGAACAATACATGTTTTTGGACAACCTCGGAATCTTATTTGATGGAACATTGGTGTGTTCATGCCAAAGAACATTGTTAGAGTATGCTTTACATACCTCGTTGTAGATTCGGATACCAATTCAACACAACTTCCCGCCTTTACAAATCACTTATCTACAATGAAATGTTTGGCATCTAGTATTAGCAACCCAACACCACAATTCTCTTCCATAATTCCATACAACCAATATTTGCAAAACATTCCAAAAATCAACTTGAACAATAGGTTTATGTGTATATATATATATATAATCATCATTTCAATACCACATCATCAATACCAAATCCCTTCACAATTCAACATAATCCAACCATGCACAAGAATAATCCAACATCATTTCCCAATCATCTTTCAACAACAATCAAATAACATACTTCTTATGCTCACATGCATATATATATATACATATCCATATAAATAACACCAACATAATTTACATCCTTACCATAAAATGGCCCTTTTGGTTTCAAAGTCCTGTTGGCACAAATAAGGGGTGCTTCTCGAAGCCCTCGAGACGGTGAACACAACTACGGAATCAATTTGGATTTTCTACGGTTGAATCACAAGATAATTGGAGTTGAAATTAGGCTAGGGTTTCTTATTTTCAATAATTTGATGATAATTGATGGATATGAGACTAATTATATGTATATAATGACCAATTTTCGTCCATGAGGTGATGGAAAATGACCATATTGCCCTTAAAAATTTAAGTAAATCCGAATCTGTCCATGGTGGACTGTTTTGACAGGCTAAAGTAAATCGGCCATAACTCTTTTCTCCAATATCGGATTTGGGTGAAATTGGTATCGTTGGATAAATAATTCAAAGGTATGTCATTTCATATAAAGTAGGCCACCCAGTTCGTCCTGTACAAGGAGTTATGATCGTTTGAAGTTGACCCTAAAAAACTGTTTTGAGAGGCTGAAGTAAAACGAGTATAACTCCTTACTCAGATGTTGGATTTGGATGAAACCAATTGCATTGGAAAGAAGACTCAAAGATCTTTCTTTTGATATGTAGTATCTCTCCCATTTCATTATATTAAGGGAGTTATGATCGTTCAAAGTCGATCCAAAAAACTGGCAGGCCTCAGTAGTTTGTGTGCAGGAAATTTTCCTGCACATTTACTATTCACCATATCCCGGCCACCGTTTTATAGTTTCGAACGTGCTCGATTATATCCGAAACTTATCCGTTTTTGGAAATCTTTATATCGTTGGAAAGATTATTCAATAACCTTCGTATGGAACCATCGACGGGCAAATTCTGGTATAAATAAAATAAAAAATTAATTCCATATAAATAAGACCAATCACGTACTTGAATACGCCAATACATGTACTTAAATACGGGGTGTTACAGGAGCGACCTAGTGTGGGTCATTTTTGTTTTCTAGGTCGTTTGGTTGATCAAACGTGTGAAACAACGAGAACGGGCCATTTTTGTGCTAAATCGATGTGTTATAGCCCAAGGTTTTTAGGGTGGGCCCGGGATCCGGGTGTGATTTTGGCCAAAAATTGATCGGGCTGCCGCAGGAAGGCTGGGGAGCAGCTTAGTATGGGCTATTTTGGTTTTCTAGGCGGTTTGGTTGGTCAAACGGGAAAAACAACGCGAATGGGATACTTTTAAGCTAAATCGGTGTGCTATAGTCCATGATCTGTGGGGGTGGGCTCGGGTTCAAGGCATGATTTTGGCGAAAAATCAACCGGGCTACCCCAGGCAGGTTGGAGAGCGACCTAGTGTGGGCCATTTTAGTTTTTTGGGTGGTTTGATTAGTCAAACGTGCAAAACGGACCGAACAGATCATTTTCGAGCTAAATCAGTGTGTTATAGCCCATAGTTATTGGGGTGAACTTGAGTTTCGAATGTAATTTTGGATGAAAATCGACCAGGCTGCCCAGGCAGGCTGAGGAGCGGCCTAGTATGGGCCATTTTAGTTTTCTGGGTGGTTTAGTTGGTCAAACGGGCAAAATAGCATGAACGAGCCATTTTTCGGCCAAATCGGTATGCCAGAGCCCATGGTTTTTGGGGTGGGCCCGGAGTTCGATCGCAATTTATGCCAAAAATTGAATGGGCTACCACAAGTAGGCTGGAGAGCGGCCTAGTATGGGCCATTTTGTTTTTCTGGGCGGTTTGGTTGGTCAAACGAGCGAAACGACACGAACAGACCATTTTTGGGCTAAATCGGTGTATTAGAGCCCACGGATTTTAGAGTGGGCTCGAGGTTCGGGAGTGCTTTTTACCTAAAATAATTAGGCTAGCCTAGGTAGGCGGGGGAGCGGCCTAGTGTGGGCCATTTCAATTTTTTGGGCAGTTTGGTTGGTCAAACGGGCGAAACGGCACGAACGAACCATTTTTAGGCCAAATTGGTGTGCTATAGCCCACTTTTTTTGGGGTGGGCCCAGGGTCCAGCCGTGATTTTGGCTGAAAATTGACCAGACTGCCCCTAGGCAGGTTGAGGAGCTGCCTAGTGTGGGCCATTTTAGTTTTCTGGGCGGTTTGGTAGGTCAAACAGGCGAAATGGTGTGAACGAGTCGTTTTCGGGCTAAATCAATGTGCTATAGCCCACAGTTTTGGGGTGGACCCAAGGTTCAAGCGTGATTTTGGCCAAAAATCAA
Source organism: Capsicum pubescens (assembly GCA_030864215.1). NCBI lineage: Eukaryota > Viridiplantae > Streptophyta > Magnoliopsida > Solanales > Solanaceae > Capsicum > Capsicum pubescens. The sequence goes on from CM061548.1 coordinate 419,738,327, forward strand.
CCGGGCTGCCTCAGGCAGGCTGGGGAGCAGCCTCATATGGGCCATTTTATTTTTCTAGGAATTTTGGTTAGCTAAATGGGCGAAATGACGCGAACGAGACATTTTTTAGCCAAAACGGTGTGCTAGGGTCGGGGGTGATTTATGTTGAAAATCAAATGGGTTGCCACAGGCAAGTTGTGGAGCAGCCTTATGTGGGCTATTTTGGTTTTCTGGGCGGTTTGGTTGGTCAAACGGGCGAAACGGCGGAAAGGACCATTTTTTGGCCAAATCGATGTGCTATAGCCCTCGGTTTTTGGGGTGAGATCGGAGTTCGGGCTTGATTTTGGCCTAAAATTGAACAAGCTGCCCCAGGCAGGCGGAGGAGCGAAACGGTATGAACGAACCATTTTTGGGCCAAATCGATGTGCTATAGCCCACGATTTTTGGGTATTCCAGTGGATCGAGTGTGATTTTGGCTGAAAATCAATTGGACTGCCCCAGGTAGCCTGGAGAGAGATCTAGTGTAGGCCATTTTTGTTTTTTGGGTTGTTTGGTTGGTCAAACGGCCAAAATCGCGCGAACGAGCCATTTTCAGGACAAATCGGTGTGTTATAGCCTATAATTTTTAGGATTGGCACGGGGTTCGAGCATGATTTATGCCAAAAATTGATCGAGCTGCTACAGGCAGGTTGGGGAGCGGCCTAGTGTAGGCTATTTTGGTTTTCTAGGCGATTTGGCTGGTCAAATGAACGAAATGGCACAAACAGGCTATTTTTGGGCCAAATTGGTAAGCTATAGCCCACGGTTTTTGGGGTGGGCTTGAGGTCTGAGTGTGACTTTGGTTAAAATTGATCGGGCTGCCCCAGGCAGGTTGGAAAGGGGCCTAGTGTGGGCCATTTTTGTTTTCTGGGAGGTTTGGTTGGTCAAATAGGCAAAAAAACATGAACGAGCCATTTTTGGGCTAAATCGGTGTGCTATATCCCACTGTTTTTGGGGTGGGCCCGGGGTCCAGGCGTGATTTTGGCCAAAAATTGATCGGGTTGCCCCAGGCAGTCTAGGAAACGGCCTAATGTGGGCCATTTTGTTTTTTTTGGCATTTTGGTTGGTAAAACAGGCAAAACGGTGTGAACAGGCCATTTTTGAGCCAAATCGGTGTGCCATAGCTCTCATTTTTGGCAGTGGGCCCAAGGTCTGAACGTGATTTTGGCCAAAAATGGATCGGGCTGCCACAGGCAGGTTGGGGAGCAGCCTAGTATGGGCCATTTTGGTTTTCTGGGCGATTTGGTTGGTCAAATGGGCAAAACGGCGCGAACGGACCATATTTGGGCCAAATTGGTGTGCTATAGCCCACGATTTTTTAGGTGGGCCAGGGATTCGAGCGTGATTTTGGCCAAAAATTGATCGAGTTACCCCGGGTAGGCAGACGAGTGGCCTAGTGAGGGCCTTTTTTGTTTTCTGGGCGATTTGGCTGGTCAAACTGGGGAAACGACGTGAACGGATCATTTTTGGGCCAAATCGGTGTCCTATAGTCCCCAGTTATAAGGGTGGACTTGGGGTTTGGGCGTGATTTTTGCCTAAAATTGATTGGGCTGCCCTAGGAAGGCGGGGAGTGGCCAAATGTGGGTCATTTTGATTTTCTTGTCAATTTGGTTGGTCAAACGGGTGAAACGGCACGAACTAACCATTTTCAGGCTAAATCGATGTGTTATAGCCCACGGTTTTTAGGGTGGGTATGGGGTTCGATCGTGATTTTTGTTGAAAATTGATAGGGTTGCCGCAGGCAGGCTTGGGAACAACCTAATGTGGGCCATTTTGGTTTTCTGAGCGGTTTGGCTGGTCAAATGGGCGAAACGCCGCAAACGGTCCATTTTAGGGCCCAATTGGTGTGCTATAGCCCACGATTTTAGGGTTTGGCTCGGGGTTCGAGCGTGTTTTTGGCCAAAAATCAATCGGGCTTCCCCAGGCAGGCTGAGGGGCAGCCTAGTGTGGGCTATTTTATTTTTCTGGGTGGTTTGGTTGGTCAAACATGCAAAACAGCGCGAACGGGCAATTTTTAGGCCAAATCGGTGTGCAGTAGCCTACGATTTTTGGGGTGGGCCTAGGTCAGGGCTTGATTTTGGCCAAAAATCGATTGGGCTGCCCCAGGCAGGCTAGGGAGTGACCTAGTATGGGCTATTTTTGTTTTCTGGGCGATTTGGCAGGTCAAACTAGCGAAACGGTGCGAACGGGCCACTTTCAGGCCAAATGGGTGTGACATAGCCAATGATTTTTGGGGTGGACCCGAGGTTCGTGCGTGATTTTGACTGTAAATCAACTGTCCTACCCCAGGCAAGCTAGCTAGCGACCTAGTGTGGGACATTTTAGTTTGCTAGGCGGTTTGGTTAGTGAAACGGGCGAAATGGCGCGAACGAGCATTTTCGGGACAAATCGGTGGGCCGAGGGTCCGAGAGTAAGTTTGATCTAAAATTGACCGAGCTGCCCCAGACAGGTTGGGGAGCGACTTACTATGGGCCATTTTGGTTTTCTGAGCGGTTTGGTTGGTTAAATGGGCAAAACGACGCAAACGGGCCATTTTTGGGCCTATGGTTTTTGGGGTGGGCCCGGGCTCAGGGCATTATTTTTTCAAAAAATTGATCGGGCTGCGCTAGGCAGGCTGTGAAGTAGCCTAGTATGGGCCTTTTTGGTTTTCTGGGCGGTTTGGTTGGTCAAACGAGTGAAACGGCGTGAACGGGCCATCTACGAGCCAAATCGGTGTGCTATAACCAACGGTTTTTAGGGTGGGCCCGAGATTCGGCAGTTATTTTGGTAGAAAATCGACTGAGCTGCCCCAGGCAGGCTGAGGAGCGACCTAGTGTGGGCTATTTTTGTTTTCTAGGCGGTTTGGTAGGTTAAACGGGCTATTTTTGAGCCAAATTGGTGTGCTATAGATCACGGTTTTTTTTGGGTGGGCTTGGGGTTTGGGAATTATTTTTGCCAAAAATTGACTGAGCTTCCCCAGGCAGTCTGGGGAGAAGCCTAGTGTGGGCTATTTTGGTTTTCTGAGCAATTTAGTTTGTCAAACGGGCGAAACGACGCGAACGAGCCATTTTTAGGCCTAATCGGTGTGGTACAACCTTCGGTTTTTTGGGTAGGTCTGGGTCCGAGCGTGATTTTGGTAGAAAATTGACTTGGCTTCCCCAGGCAGTCTAGGAAGAGACCTAGCGTGGGCCATTTTAGTTTTTTGGGCAGTTTGGTTGATCAAACGGACAAAACAGCGTGAACGGGCTATTTTTGGACTAAATCGGTGTCCTATAGCCCACGATTTTTGGGGTGGGCCCAATGTTCGGGCGTGAATTTTGCCAAAAATTAATCGAGCTGCCCTAGTAGGCTGGAAAATGGCCTAGTGTGGGCTATTTTGGTTTTCTGGGTAGTTTGAGTTTGTTAAATGGGCGAAACGGTGCGAACGAACTATTTTTGAGCAAAATCGGTATGCTATAGCCCACGATTTTTGAGGTGGGCCTGGGTTCCTGGAGTGATTTTTGTCGAAAATTGATCAGGCTGCCCTAGGCAGGCTGGGGAACAGCTTAGTGTGTGTCATTTTATTTTTTCGGGCGGTTTGGTTGGTCAAACAATCGAAACGGCGCGAACGAGCCATTTTTGGGCCAAATCTGTATGATATAGCCCACGGTGTTTGGGGTGGGCTCGGGGGTGATTTTTGTCAAAAATCGATCGGACTGCCTCGGGCAAGCTGGGTAGCGACCTAGTTTGGGCCATTTTTTTTGGGTGGTTTTGCTGGTCAAACGAGGGAAACGGTGCGAACGGGCCATTTTTGGGACAAATTGATGTGCTATAGCCCATAGTTTTTGGGGTAGGCCCGGAGTTAGGGCATGATTTTTGCCCAAAATAGCACGGGCTTCGCAGGCAGGCGGGGGGGAACGGCCTAGTATGGGCCATTTTGTTTTTCTAGGCGGTTTGGTTGGTCAAATGAGTAAAACGGCGCGAACGGGCCATTTTCGAGCCAAATCGGTGTGCTATACCCCAAGGTTTTTGGGTAGGCCTGGGGTTCAGTCGCGATTTTGGCCAAAAATTGACCGGGCTTCCCCCGGTCTAGTCTGGTCCATTTTGGTTTTCTGGTTGGTTTGGTTTGTCAAACGGGTGAAACGATGCGAATGGGCAATTTTTGGGCCAAAATGGTGTGCTATAGCCCATGATTTTTGGGGTGGGCTCGGGGTGCGACCGTGAATTTGGTCAAAAATCGAACGGGCTACCCCAGATAGGCTGGAGACCTACCTAATATGGGCTATTTTGGTTTTCTAGGCAGTTTGATTAGTCAAACGGGTGAAACGGCTTGAACAGGTCATTTTTGGGAAAAATCGGTGTGCTATAGCCCATGATATTTGGAGAGGGATTGAGGTCTGAACGTGATTTTAGCCATAAATTGATTGGGCTACCTCGAGCAGTCTGGGGAGCAGCCTAGTATTGGCCATTTTGGTTTTCTATGCTGTTTGGCTGGTCAAATGGGGGAATCGACAGAAACGGGCCATTTTAGGCCAAATTGGTGTGGTATAGCCTATGATTTTTGGGGTGGGCCCAAGGTCCGGGCATGATTTTCGTTAAAAATCGACAGGGATGCCCCAGGCAGGTTAAAGTGTGATCTAGTGTGGGCTATTTTGGTTTTCTGGGCGGTTTGGCTAGCCAAACAAATAAAACGGCTCGAACAGGCCCTTTTTGGGCCAAATTAGTGTGCTATAGCCCACTGGTTTTGGGTTGGGCCCAGGGTCTGAGCATTGTTTTGGTCAAAAATCGACTGGGCTGCCCCAGGCTGAGAAGCAACCTAGTGTGGGCCATTTTATTTTTCTGGGTAGTTTGGTTGGTCAAACGTGTGAAACAGCACGAACGAGCATTTTTGGGCCAAGTCGGTGTGAAATCGCCCACGGTTTTGGCGTGATTTTGGCTAAAAATCAATCAGGCTACCACAGGCAGGCTTGAGAGTGGTCTAGTGTGGGATATTTTGGTTTTCTGGGCGGTTTGGAAGGTCAAACGGGAGAAATGACGTAAACGGGCCATTTTCAAGCCAAATTGGTGTGCTATAGCCCACGGTTTTTGGGGTGAACTCGGGATCTGGGCGTGATTTTGGCCAAAAATCGACCGGGCTGCCCTGAGCAGGAAGGCGAGCGGCCTAGTATAGGCCATTTTGTTTTTTTGGGTGGTTTGGCTGGTTAAACGGATAAAACAGCGCGAATGGGCCATTTTCAGACTACATAGGTTTGCTATAGCCTAAGGTTTTTGGGATGGGTACAGGGTCCTAGCATGAATTTTTTCAAAAATTGATCGGGCTGACCCTGGCAGGCTAGAAAGCGGCCTACTGTGGGCTATTTTTGTTTTCTGGGTGGTTTGGCGGGTCAAACGGGCGAAACAGCACAAACGAGCCATTTTTGGGCTAAACCGGTGTGCTATAGCCCATATTTTTAGGGTGGGCCTGGGGTCCAGGCATGATTTTATCCAAAAATCGATCGAGCTGCCCCAGGAAGGCTGGGAAGCGGCCTAATCTGGGCTATTTTGTTTTTCTGGGCATTTTGGTTTGTCAAATGGGCGAAATAGTGCGAACGGGCCATTTTCTGGCCAAATCAGTGCGCCATAGCCCCCAGTTTTTGGGGTAGGCCCGGGGTCCAGACGTGATTTTAGCCAAAATCGACTGGGCTGCCACAGGCAAGCTGGGAAGCGGCCTAGTGTGGGTCATTTTGATTTTCTAGGTGGTTTGGTCTGCCAAACGAGCGAAATGGCGTGAACGGACCATTTTTGGGCTAAATTGGTATGTTATAGACCATAGTGTTTGGGGTGGGCCTGGGATCCAAGCATAATATTTGCCGAAAATCGATTGGGCTGCCCCATGCAGGCTGGGCAGAGACCTAGTGTGGGCTATTTTGGTTTTCTGGGAAATTTCGTTGATCAAACGGGTAAAACGGCGTGAACGGGCCATTTTCATACCAAATCGATGTGCTATAGTCCACGATTTTTTGGTGGGCACGGGCGTAATTTGGGTTGAAAATTAATCAGGCTGCCTCAGGCAGCTGGGGAGTGGCCTAGTGTGGACCATTGTGGTTTTCTGGGCGGTTTGATTGGTCAAACGGGCAAAACGGTGCAAAAGAGCCATTTTTGGGCAAAAATGGTGTGCTATAGCCCACGATTTTTGGGGTGGGCCCAGGGTCCTAGCGTGATTTTGGCCAAAAATTGACCAAGCTGCCCAGGCCGGCTGGGAAGCGGCTTAATGTGGGTCGTTTTGATTTTTTGGGTGGTTTGGTTGGTCAAACGATTGAAACAGCGGGAACTAGCCTTTTTGGGGATAAATCGGTGTGCCATAGCCCACGGTTTTTGGGGTAGGCCTGGGGTTCGAACATGATTTTGGTTGAAAATCAACCGGGCTGCCTCAGGCAAGCTGGGGAGCGACCTAGTGTAGGCCATTTTTATATTCTGGGCGGTTTGGCATGTCAAACGAGGGAAATGGTGCGAATGGGACATTTTTGGAATAAATTGGTATCCTATAGCCCACGGTTCTTCGGATGGGACTTGGGTTGGAGCGTGATGTTCCCAAAATAGATCGGGTTGACCAAGCAGGCAGGACCATTTTGATTTTCTGGATGGTTTGGTCTGTCAAACAGGCGAAACGACGCAAACATGCCATTTTTGGGTTAAATCGGTGTGCTATAGCCCTAGGTTTTTGGGGTAGGCCTGGGTCCATGCGTGATTTTGGCCAAAAATCGACCAGGCTTCCCCAGCAGGCGAGGCAGCGGCCTAGTCTGGGTCATTTCAGTTTTTTGGGTGGTTTGGTTGGTTAAACGAGCGAAACGGCACGGACGGGCCATTTTGGAGCCAAAACGGTGTGCTATAGCCCTGGATTTTTAGGGTGGGCTTGGGGTTCGGGCGTGATTTTGGCCGAAAAGCGAACGGACTACCCCATACAAGTTGGGGAGTGACCACATATGGGCCATTTTGGTTTTCTAGGCGATTTGGTTGGTCAAACTGGCGAAACAGCGCGAATAAGCTATTTTGGGGCAAAATCAGTGTGCTATAGACCACGGTATTTGGGGAGGTCCCGGGGGCCGATCGTGATTTTCGCCATAAATTAATTGGGCTACCCCAAGCAGTTTGGGGAGCGACCTAATGTGGGCTATTTTGGTTTTCTGGGCGGTTTGGCTGGTCAAATAGGGGAAACGGTGCGAACGAGCCATTTTTGGGCGAAATTGGTGTGCTAGCACACGATTTTTGGGGTGATCCCAGGGACCGGGCGTTATTTTGGAAACCATTATTCTGGATGCCCAAGTAGGTGGAGTAGCGGCCTAGTATGGGCCATTTTAGTTTTCTGGGTAGTTTGGTTGGTCAAACGGGTGAAACAGCGCGAACGGGCCATTTTCAGGTCAAATAGGTGTGTTATACCCCATGGTTTTTGAGGTGGGCCTGGGGTCCGGGCGTGATTTTTGTCAAAAATTGATCGGCCTGTACCAGGCAGGTTGGGGAGCTACCTAGTATGGGACAATTTGTTTTTTTGGGCGGTTTAGTTTGTCAAATGGGCAAAACAACACAAACGGGCCATTTTCAGGCCAAATTGGTGTGCTATAGCCCACGATTTCGGGGGTGGCCCCGGGGCCCGAGCATGAGTTTGACCAAAAATCAATAGGGCTACCCCAGGAAGGCTGGAGAGCGGCCTATTGTGGGCCATTTTGGTTTTCTGGGCGGTTCGTTGGTCAAATGGGAGAAACGGCGTGACCAGGCCATTTTCGGGCTAAATTGGTTTGCTATAGCCCATGGTTTTTGGTGTGGGCCCTGGCCCAAGCATGATTTTTTCAAAAACTCAACCGGACTGCCCCAGGCAGGCTGACGAGTGGCCTAGTGTAGGCCATTTTATTTTTTTAGGCAATTTGGTTGGTCAAACGAGCAAAACGGTGCAAATGGGCTATTTTTGGGCCAAATCGGTGTGCTATAGCCCATGGTTTTTGGGGTAGGCCGAGGTTTCAAGTGTGATATTGGACAAAAATCGATCGTGTTACCCCAGATAGGATGGGGAATGGCCTAGTGTGGGCCATTTAGGTTTTTTGGATGGTTTGGTTGGTCAAACGGGCAAAACGGCGCGAACGGGCCATTTTAAAACCAAATCGGTGTGTTATAGCCCACAGTTTTTAGGGTGGGGCCGGGTTTTGGACGTGATTTTTGTTGAAAATTGATCGGACTGCCCCAGGGAGACTAGGGAGTAGCCTAGTATGGGCCATTTTGGTTTTCTGGGCAGTTTAATTTATCAAACGGGCGAAACAATGTGTACAGGCCATTTTCTTGCCAAATCGGTGTGCTATAGCCCATAGGTTTTGGGGGACCCAGTATCCGGGCATGATTTTTGTCAAAAATTGACCAAGATGCCCCGGGAAGGCTGGGGAGCGGCCTAGTGTAGGTCATTTTAGTTTTCTGGGCGGGTTGGCTGGTCAAAATTGATAAACAGCGTGAATAGGCTATTTTTGAGACAAATCGGTGTGCTATAGCCAACGGTTGTTGGGTTGGGCCTGGGGTTTGTGCATGATTTTTGCTAAAAATCGATCGAACTACACCAAGCATACGGAGGAGTGGCCTAGTGTGGGCCATTTTGGTTTTCTGGGCGGTTTGGTTGGTCAAACGGTCGAAACGACAAGAACGGGCCATTTTTTAGCCAAATTAATGTGCTATAGCCCACGTTTTTTGGGGTGGGCCCGGGGTTCGAGCGTGATTTTTGCCAAAAATCGACCATTCTGCCTCTGGCAGCATGGGGAATGACCTAGTGTGAGCTATTTTGGTTTGGTAGGTAAATCGGGAGAAATGGCGCGAAGGGGCATTTTCGAGCCAAATTGGTGAGCTATACCCCCGATTTTTGGGGTGAGCCTGGGGTTCGGGCGTGATTTTGGTCAAAAATCAATCAGGCTTCCCCAGAAAAGCTGGAGAACAACCTAGTGTGGGCCATTTTGGTTTTCTGGGGGGTTTGGTTGGTCAAACGGGTGAAACGGTGCGAGCAGGCTATTTTCGGGCCAAATCGATATGCTATAGCCCACAGTTTTTAGGGTGGGCTCGGGATCCAGCGTGATTTTTGTTGAAAATCAAACGAGCTACCCGGGCGGGCTGGAGAATGGCTTAGTGTGGGACATTTTTGTTTTCTGGGCGGTTTGGCTTGTCAAACGGGGGAAACAACACGAACGGGCTATTTTCGTGCCAAATCGGTGTGCTATATCTCACGATTTTTGGGGTGGGCCTAGAGTCCGGGCGTGATTTTGATAAAAAATCGACCGACCTGCCCCAGGCAGGCGGGGGAGAGACCTAGTGTGGGCTATTTTGGTTTTCTGGGCGGTTTGGTTGGTCAAACAGGAGAAACGACGCGAATGGGCCGTTTTTGGGCTAAATCAGTGTTCTATAGCCCACAGTTTTTGGGATGGGGTCGGATTTCGGGCGTGATTTTGGATGAAAATCGATTGGGCTTCCTAGGCAGGCTGGGGAGCGACCTATTATGAGCCATTTAGGTTTTCTGGGCGGTTTGGTTGGTCAAAAGGGCGAAACTGCGCGAACAGGCCTTTTTAGACCAAATCGATTTGCTATAGCCCACAATTTTTGGGGTGGGCCTGGGGTCCGAGCGTTATTTTTGATGAAAATCAATCGGGATACCCAGGCAGGATGGGGAGCGACCAAGTGTGGGACATTTTGTTTTTTTGAATGATTTAGTTGGTCAAACGAGCAAAACAGAGCGAACGAGCCATTTTTTATCTAAATCGGTGTGTTATAGCCCTCGGTTTTTGGGTTGGGCCTGGGGTACTAGCATGATTTTGTCCCAAAATTAACTGGGCTGACCCAGGCAGGCTGGGGAGCATCCTAGTATGGACCATTTTGGTTTTCTGGGTGGTTTAGTTGGTCAAACGGGCGAGACGGCACGAACGGGCCATTTTTAACCCAAATTGGTGTGCTATAGCGCATGGTTGTTAGGGTGGACCCAGGGTCCAGGCGTGATTTTGGCTGAAAATCAATCGGGCTACCCCAGGCTAGTTGGGGAGTGATCTATTGTGGGCCATTTTGGTTTTCTTGGCGGTTTGGATGGTCAAACGGGCGAAACGGTGCAAACGGACCATTTTAAGCCAAATCGGTGTGTTATAGCCCACGATTTTTTGGGTGGGCCCGAGGTCCGTGCGTATTTTGGTCGAAAATCGATCGTCCAACCCTAGATAGGTTGGGAAATGAATTAGTGTGGGCTATTAGGTTTTCTGGGCGGTTTGCTTTGTCAAACGATTGAAACTCTGTGAATGAGCCATTTTCGAGCCAAATCGGTGTGCTATAGCCCACGGTTTTTGGGGTGGGCCTGGGGTCCAAGTGTGGTTTTGGACGAAAATTGATTGAGATGCCCCTGTCAGGCTGGGGAGTGGACTAGTGTCAGCCATTTTGCTTTTCTGGGCATTTTGGTTGGTCCAAAAGGGCGAAAAAGCACAAATGGTCTATTTTTTAGCCAAATTGGTGTGCTATAGCCCACGGTTTTTGGGTGGTCCTGTGGTCCGAGCGTGATATTAGCAGAAAATCAACCGAGAATCCCTAGGTAGCTGGAGAGCAACCTAATGCGGGCCATTTTGGTTTACTGGAAGGTTTGGTTGGTCAAAACGAGGGAAAAAAAGCGAACGAGCAATTTTTGGGCCAAATCAGTGTGCTTATAGCCCATGTTTTTTGGGGTAGGCCTGGGGTCTGGGCATTATTTTGTCCGAAATATTGGCCGTACTGCCCTTAATAGTTCGGGGAGCGGCCTAGTGTGGCCATTATTTTTTTGGGTAGTTTGGTTTGTCAAACGGACGAAACGATGCGAACGAGCCATTTTTGAGCTAAATCGATGTGTTATAGCCCACGGTTTTTAGGGTGGGCCCAAAGTTCGTGCGTTATTTTGGCCAAAAATTGATCGAGATGCCCCAGTCAGGATCGATCGAGATTCCCCAATCAGGCTGGATAGTGTCCAAGTGTGGACCATTTGTTTTCTGGGCGGTTTGGTTGGTTAAACGGGAGAAACGGTGTGAACGGGCCATTTTTTAGCCAAATCGGTGTGCTATATTTGGCGCAAAAATGGCCCGTTCACTCCATTTCTCTTGCTTGACCAACCAAACCGCCCAAAAAAACCAAATGGCCCACACTAGGTCACTCACGCCTGAGGCAACCCAATCGATTTTTGGCAAAAATAATGCTCGAACCTCAAGCACACCCTAAAAAATCATGGGTTATAGCACATCGAGTTTTGACCGAAAATGGCCCGTTCACGTCGATTCGCCCATTTGACCAACCAAATCGCCCAGAAAACCAAAATAGCCAACACATGGCCGTTCCCCAGCTTGCCTGGGATAACCCAATCGAGTTTTTGGCCAAATAACACTCAGACCTCGGGTCCACCATAAAATAGTAGGCTATTAGTACATCGATTTTGCCCAAAAATGCCCATTTGCGTTGTTTCGCTCGTTTTACCAACCAAACTGCCCAGAAAATCAAAATAGCCTATACTACGCTGCTTTCCAGCTTGCCTCGAGCAGGCCCGGTTGGTTTTCGGCCAAAATCACGCCCAGATCCTGGGCCAACCCCAAAAATTAAGGGCTATAGCACGCCGATTTGGCCTGAAAATGGCCTGTTTGTGCCGTTTCGCCCGTTTGACCGACCAAACCGCCTAGAAAAACCAAAATGGTCCATAATACAAACGCTCCCCCAGCTTGCCTGGGCAGTCCCGATCAATTTTTAGCCAAAATCACACCCACACCCAAGGCACACCCCAAAAACCGTGGGCTATAGCATACCGAATTTAGCTTGAAAATGACCTGTTCGCGCCGTTTTGCTTGTTTGACCAAGCAAACTGCCCAGAAAACCAAAATGGCCCATACTAGGCCGCTCCCCAGCTTGGCTGGGGAACTCAATTATTTTTGGGCCAAAATTGCGCCTGTACCTCGGGCCCACTCCATAAAGTGTGGGCTATAGCATACTGATTTGGGCAAAAAATGGTCGGTTCTTGCCGTTTCGCCCGTTTGACCAACCAAACCTCCCATAAAACCAAAATGGCTCATATTAGGCTGCTCTTCAGCTTGCCTGGGACTACCCGATCAATTTTTGGCCAAAATCACGCTCGAAACCCGGGCCCACCCCAAAAAGCTAGAGCACACTAACTTATCTAAAAAAATGTTTCATTCACGCCGTTTCACCGTTTGACCAACCAAACCACCCAGGAAAACCAAAATGGCCCACCCTAGGTCGCTCCTAGCCTGGCTGGGGCAGCCCAATCGCTTTTTGACTAAAATCATGCTCGAACCCTTGAACCACCCCAAAAACCGTGGGCTATAACACACTGATTTGGCTAAAAAATAGCCGGTTCACGTCGTTTCGCCCGTTTGACCAACCAAACCGTCCAAAAAATAAAAATGTCCCACACTAGGCTGCTCTTCAGCCTGCCTGGGCAGCCCGATTGATTTTGACAAAAATCATGCCCCGGACCCCTAGGCCCACCCCAAAAATTGTGGGCCATAGCACACTGATTTAGCCCAAAAATGTCCCGTTTGAGTTGTTCTGCCCGTTTGACAAACCAAACCGCCCAGATAACTAAAATGGCGCATATTAGGCCGCTCCCCAACCTGCCTGGGGCAGCCCAGTCGATTTTTGGCTAATATTATGCCCGAACCCTGGGCCCACCCAAAACACTATGGGCTATAGCACATCGATGTTGCCCGAAAATGGCCCATTCGCTCCGTTTTGCCCGTTTGACCAACCAAACCGCCGAGAAAAACCAAAATGGCCCACACTAGGTCACTCCTCAATCAAACCACGTGACTATGCCACATTACCATCCACATGTAAAATGTTAGTATTTTTTAATTCTATGACATTCCTTTCTTCTTGATGAAGGAGTTAAATAAAAAGATTATATTCAGTGATGTTGATTTATTTTTTCTGGACTCAATGAATGTTGATAGTTTTTCTAATTTTATGTTCATCAAGTATTCTTAGAATTTTGAAAATTTCACTTTCAGAAAAGTAAATGACATTTAATATATTTTAATCATTAGAAAACATGGATATAATTTTCTTTAATAATCTAGTGAAAAGTTATATCATTTAATGAAAAAAAATTGAATAATTTTTACTGCTTTAACAAAATTTATTTAGTGCCTTCCCAATGTCGAGAAATCCCAAAAACGTTAACTAATTCCAGTAAAACACTATGATTTATTTTTATTTTTTTAAATATTCTTTGGAAATGTTTTTTTTGGATGATCATATTTTTTTCCAGATCAGTAAAACAGCTTAGCAAAAAATAAAAATAAAAATAAAGAAGAAAGGAATGTCATATAAATAAAAAATACTAACATTTTACACGTGGATGGTAATGTGGCATAACCACAGTAGTTTTTTTTTATCTAGGTGGTATGCTTGATGAAATTTCGTTAAGGAGAGGGGTATTTTTGAGCCAAAAAACTAACAAGGGGTATTTTTGATCCATTTCAGATAGTTCAGGGGTATTTTTGATCCTTTTCCGATTTCGTTAGAGGAAAGGGTATTTTTGAGACAAATATTTAACGGAGGGGTATTTTTGAGCCAAAAATCTAACGAGGAGTATTTTAAGCTATTTCAGATAGTTCAGAGGTATTTTGAGCCATTTCCAATGTTATTAATATATTATAGCATGTAACCAATCTTATTTTGACAACTAGCTCCACTTGTATAGGAAAATTAATTAACCTATATATATTAAGTTATTTCAACAACTTGTTCTAGCAGGTTACTTTGTTATTCAAGTACTCCTAGAAAACTAATTTTCACATATTTTGAGAATAGTGCCATTGATATAATCAAACTACGCAAAATAATAAGACAATAGATAGTAGCAAGAATTGAAGAACTAGAAACAAGAGTAATACTACGAGTACTGAATATGGACCGCAAGACAATACAAGGTACCTCTAGCTACCTACTACCCTTTCTATAAATCTAATCCATGTCCTCGCCATTTTTCTATTAAAAATTATATTCTCGATAAAAATTACATAGATTATGCATAGTTACGTGTAATTATTAGAACGATAGTATATAGAAGTTAAATCCTAAAATAATGTGACATTACCTTCCAAGAACCAAGATAAGGGGGCCAAGAAAATAGCAGAAACAGCTAGTCTATATGTTGATGCCACCAATTGATCCATTAATACTTTCTTGAATAGTGTATTTACAACAGCAAATCTAAATTCAACAATAATCATTGCAAATATTGGCTTCCATTGCTTAAAAACAATTACTCATTTTTAAGCAAAGTTTATTTGATATCTGTAAAGCTATATAGTTTTTGTTTGTATTAGCACACAATTAAGTGAAATAAATGAGCTCACGTATATATAGCAAAAAAATAATACTAAAAATTTAGGGGAGTAGTATAAAAATCTAGGAAGCAAAGGGAATAAGAAACAATTCTTTTTAAATCACATAATTGTTCGAATAACTTTAGCTCTAGATATAATAACCAATGCAACATGAGCTTATAATCACTCAATTGTTCAAAAATTTCATGTTTGACATTCTCTATTTTAGTTTATGAGCTTTTTCTTTTGGTAACCTAAATTTTAGACATAATCAAAGGTGAATGGCGCAAATTTCAAATGTTGACGATGAATAATGAATCTACAAATCATGTATTGCGCTTCAAATTCGATGGATATGTGCTAGTTACTTTATCTTCTTCCACTCACTTATAAGGATCACTTTAGGCATCTAATTCCCTGCTGCTAATGGAAATTTTAATTTATTCTATATATAATTAAGCACTACTATTTGGGAATAAGTGGGACATTATAATAACAATCTATCTAATCATCTTTAAAAATAAGCACAAGCCAATTGGTGTTTGTAGTTGCAAGAGACTTGCACGAAAGGGTGAGATCCCACCACTAAAGGATCAAATTCAAGTTTTATGCACGGAAGATGTAAAAGAAATATATTTATACAATTAGATTACTTATAATTAGCGCATATTTGAAATGAACGTACGACGCGAACGGGCCGTTTTCGGATCAAATTGGTGTATTATAGCCCACGATTTTCGAGGTGGAGGGTCGGGCGTGATTTTGGTCGAAAATTGATCGGGCTTCCCCAGGGAGGCTGGGAGCGGCTTGTGTGGACTATTTTGGTTGTCATGGCGGTTTGGGTGGTCAAACGGGCGAAAAGATGTGAACGGAAAGTTTTCAGGTCAAATCGATGTGCTATGGTCCACAATTTTTTGGGGTGTGGCCCAGTGGCCGAGCGTGATTTTGGCCGAAAATCGATTGGACTGCCCTAAGGAGGTTAGAGAGCGGCCTAGTATCGCCATTTTGGTTTTCGGGGGGTTTGGGTGGTCAAACGGGAGAAACGGAGCGAACGTGCCTTTATCATAACAAATCGGTGTTCTATAGCCCACAAAATTTTGGGATAAGCCCAAGGACCGGGTGTGATTTCGGTTGTAATTCAACTGGGCTTCCACAGAGAGGCTAGAGAGCGGTCTAGTGTGTGCCATTTTGGTTTTCGGGGAGATTTGGGTGGTCAAACGATCGAAAACAGCGCGAACATGCCATTTTCAGGCCAAATCAGTCTGCTATAGCCCACATTTTTTGGGGTGGGTCCAGAGTTTAGGCATTATTTTTGCCAAAAACTGACCGGGCTTCCCCAGGCAGGCGGAGGAGCGACCTAGTGTGGGCTATTTTGGTTTTCTAGGTGGTTTGGTTGGTCAAACGTGTGAAACAGCGAGAACGGGCCATTTTTGTGCCAAATCGGTATGCAAGACCTACGGTTTTTAGGGTGGGCCTGGGGTTCGGGCGTGATTTTGGCAAAAAATCTACCGGGTTGCCTAAGGAAGGCTAGGGAACAGCCTAGTGTGGGCCCATTTTGGTTTTCTAGGCGGTTTGGTTGGTCAAACGGGCAAAACAGCGAGAATGGGCTATTTTTGGGCCAATTCGGCATGCTATAGTCCATAATTTTTGGGGTGGGCTCGGGTTCAAAGTATGATTTTGGTCACAAAATCAACCGGGCTGCCCCAAGCAGGTTGGAGAGCAACCTAGTGTGGGCCATTTTGTTTTTTTAAGGCGGTTTGGTTAGTCAAACGGGCAGAACAGCCCAAACGGGCTATTTCTAAGACAAAACGGTGTGCTATAGCCACGATTAATTAGGGTGAACTTGACGTTCGGCGCAAAAATTTGGATGAAAATCGACCAGGCTCCCCTAGAAAGGCTGGGGAGCAGCCTAGTGTAGGCCATTTTAGTTTTCAGGGCGATTTGGTTGGTCAAATGGGTGAAACGACATGAACGGGCATTATATCGGCCAAATCGGCGTGCCAAAGCCTATGGTTTTGGGGGGTGGGCCCGGGGTTTCGGGCGTGATTTATGACGAAAATCGAATGGGCTGCCACAAAGCAGGCTAAAGAACGGCCTATTGTGGGCCATTTTGTTTTCTCTGAGTGGTTTGGTTGGTCAAATGGACGAAACGACCCGAACGGACCATTTTTAGGCCAAATCGGTGTATTATAGCCCACGGTTTTTAGAGTGGGCTTGGGGTCCGGGATGTGATTTGGCCTAAACTCAATCGGGATTCCCCAGGCAGGCGGGAGAGCGGCCTAGTGTGGGCCATTTCAGGTTTTTGGGTGGTTTGGTTAGTCAAACGGGCGAAACGGCACACACCCGAACCATTTTTAGGCCAAATCGGTGTGCTATAGCCCACGGTTTTTGGGGTGGGCCCAGTGTCCAACCGTGATTTTGGCCAAAAAATAACTAGGCTGCCCCTAGGCAGGTTGGGAAGCGGCCTAGTGTGGGCCATTTTGGTTTTCTGGGCGGTTTGGTTGTTCAAACGGGCAAAATGGCGCTAACGAGTCATTTCTCGGGCTAAATCAATGTGCTATAGCCCAAAGTTTTGGGGTAGGCCCAAGGTTCAAGTGTGATTTTTGCCGAAAATCGACCGGGCTGCCTCAGGCTGCTCTGCATGCCTCTGGCAGGCTTTGGAGAAGCCTCATATGGTCCATTTTGTTTTTCTGGGCATTTTGGTTTGTTAAATAGGCGAAACAGCGCGAACAGGCCATTTTTGGGCCAAATCGGTGTGCCATAGCCCACAGTTTTTGGGGTGGGCCCAGGGTCGGGGGTGATTTATGTTGATAATCAAATGGGCTGCACAGCAGGTTGTGAAGCGGCCTTGTGTCGGATATTTTGGTTTTCTGGGCGGTTTGATTGGTCAAATGGGCAAAATGGCGCGAACGAACAATTTTTGGGCCAAACCGATTTGCTATGCCCTCGGTTTTTTGCGGGTGGGATCGGGGTTCGGGCTTGATTTTGGCCTAAAATTAAGAAAGCTGGCCCAGGCAAGCGGATGAACTGCCTAGTGTGGGCCATTTTGATTTTCTGGGGGGTTTGGTTGGTCAAACGGGCAAAACGGTGTGAATGAACCATTTTTTGGGCCAAATCGATATGCTATAGCAAATGGTTTTTAGGTGTGCTCGAGGTCCTGACATTATTTTAGCTAAAAATCAACCGGACTGCCCGGGGCAGGATGGAGAGCAATCTAGTGTGGGCTATTTTATTTTTGGGGTTGGTTGGTTGATCAAACGACCGAAATCCGCGCAAACGAGCCATTTTTAGGCTAAATTGGTGTGCTATATCCCATGGTTTTTAGGATTGGCCCGGGGTTCAAGCGTGATTTATGCTGAAAATTGATCGAGCTGCTACAGGCAGGCTGGAGAGCGGCCTAGTGTAGGCCATTTTGTTTTTTTGGGAGGTTTGGCCGCTCAAAAAACGGATGAAACGACACAAATGGGACATTTTTGGGCTAAATCAGTGAGCTATAGCCCACGATTTTTGGGGTGGACCCGGGGTCTGAGTGTGACTTTGGCTAAAATCAACCAAAATGCCCCAGGCAGGTTGGAAAAGGGGCCTAGTAGGGGCTATTTTTGTTTTTTGGGCGGTTTGGTTCGTAAAACGGGCAAAAAGGCATGAACGGGCTATTTTTGGGATAAATCGGTGTGCTATAGCCCACGGTTTTTGGGGTAAGCCCGTAGTCCAAGCATGATTTTAGCTAAAAATCAACCAGGGTTACACAGGTAGGCTGGGGAGCGGCCTAATGCAAGCCGTTTTGGTTGTAAAACCGGAAAAAACGGCACGAACGTGCCATTTTTGAACTAAATTGGTGTGCATAGCCTTGATTTTTTGGGGTGGGCTCAGGTCTGAATGTGATTTTGGCCAAAAATTGACTGGGCTGCCACAGGCAGGCTGGGGAGCGGCCTAGTGTGGGCCATTTTGGTTTTCTGGGTGGTTTAGTTAGTCAAACGAATAAAACAACGCAAACGGGTCATTTTCGGGCCAAATCGGTGTGCTATAGCCTACGATTTTTTGGGTGGGCCGGAGATCCGAGCGTGATTTTGGCCAAAAATTGACCGGGTTGCCCTGGGCAGGTTGGCGAGTAGCCTAGTGGGGTCATTTTTGTTTTCTGGGTGGTTTGGCTGGTCAAACTGGGGAAACGACGCAAACGGGCCAATTTAGGCCCAAATAGGTGTCCTATAGCCCCCTGTTATAAGGGTGGGCTCGGGGTTCAAGCGTGATTTTGGCCTAAATCGATCGGACATCCCAGGTAGGCGGGGAGTGACCTAATGTGGGTTATTTTGGTTTTCTAGGCGATTTGGTTGGTCAAACGAGTGAAACAACACGAAATAATCATTTTCGGGCGAAATCAATATGCTATAGCCCACAATTTTTAGGGTGGTTCTTGGGTCCGATAGTGATTTTGGTTGAAAATAGATAGCGCTGCCGCAGGCAGGCTGGGGAGCGACCTACTATGGGCCATTTTAGTTTTCTGGACGGTTTGGCTGGCCAAACAGGCAAAACGATGCAAACGGGCCATTTTTGGACCAAATTGGTATGCTATAGCCCACAATTTTTGGGTTGGGCCCATGATCCGGGCGTATTTTTGTCCAAAAATTGATCGGGCTACCCCAGGTAGGATGAGGAGCACCTAGTGTGGGCTATTTTATTTTTCTGGGCGGCTTTGGTTGGTCAAACATGCAAAACGGCGCAAATGGGCGATTTTCAGGCCAAATCGGTGTGCAATCGCCCATAATTTTTAGGGTGGGCCCAGGGTCAGGGCGTGATTTTGGCCAAAATAGATCGGGCTGCCCCAAGTAGGCTAGGGCATGACCTAGTATAGGCCATTTTTGTTTTCTGGGTAGTTTGGCTGCTTAAACGGGCGAAACAGCGCAAACGGGTAATTTTTGGGGCAAATTGATGTGCTATAGCCCACTGTTTTTGGGGTGGGCCTGGGATCCGAGCGTGATTTTGTCCAAAAATTGATCGGGCCTGCCCCAGGCAGGATGAGGAGCGGCCTAGTGTAGGCCATTTTGGTTTTCTGGGAATTTTGGTTGGACAAACTAGCGAAACGGTGCGAACGGGCCATTTTTAGGCCAAATGGGTGTGATATAGCCAACGATTTTTGGGTGGGCCCGGGGTTAAGGCATGATTTTAATTGTAAATCACCCGGCCTACCCCAGGAAGGCTGCGGAGCGACCTAGTGTAGGCCATTTTAGTTTGCTGGGTGATTTGGTTAGTGAAACGGGCGAAACGGCGCGAACAAATATTTTCGGGGCCAAATCAATGTGCTATAGCCCACGATTTTTTGGGTGGGCCTGGGCCCTGGAGTGATTTTTGTCGAAAATCGACCAAGCTGCCCCAGACAGGCTGGGATGCAGCTTAGTGTAGGCCATTTTGGTTTTTCAGGTGGTTTGGTTGGTCAAACGGTCGAAATGGCGCGAACGAGCCATTTTTGGGCTAAATAAGTGTGATATAGCCCACAGTTTTTAGGGTGGCCCCGGGGTCCGGGCGTGATTTTTATCAAATATCGATCGGCTGCCTTGGACAGGTTGGGTAGCGGCCTAGTTTGGGCCATTTTAGTTTTATGGGCGGTTTGGCTGGTCAAACAAGGGAAATGGCATGAACAGGCTATTTTCAGGACAAATCGAAGTGCTATAGCCTGTGATTTTTTGGGTGGGGCCGAGGTTAGGGCGTGATTTTTGCCCAAAATAACACGAGCTGCCAGGCAGGCGGGGGAGCGGCCTAGTGTGGGATATTTTTGTTTTCTAGGCGGTTTGGTTGGTCAAACAGGTGAAACGGCGCAAATGAGCCATTTTAGAAACAAATCGGTGTTCTATAGCCCGCAGTTTTTGGGGTAGGACCGGGGTCCAGTCGTAAGTTTGTCTAAAAATTGATCGGGCTTCCCCAGGCTGGCTGGAGAGCAGCCTAGTCTGGTCTATTTTAGTTTTCTGGGTGGTTTGGTTGGTCAAACGGGTGAAACAACGCGAATGGATGATTTTCAGGCCAAAATGGTATGCATAGCCCATGATTTTTTGGGGTGGGCTCGGGGTGCGGGCGTGATTTTGGCCAAAAATTGACCAGGATTCCCCAGATAGTCTAGAGAGTGACCTATTATGGGCCATTTTGGTTTTCTAGGTAGTTTGGTTGGTCAAACGGGTGAAACAACGCGAACAGGCCATTTTTGGGCCAAATTGGTGTGCTATAGCCCACGATATTTAGGGAGGGCTAGGGGTCCGAGCGTGATTTTTACCAAAAATTGATTGGTCTACCTCGAGAAGTCTAGGGATCAGCCTAGTATTGGCCATTTTGGTTTTCTGTTCGGTTTAGCTAGTCAAATGGTGGAAACGGCAGAAACGGGCGATTTTTAGGCCAATTCGGTGTGCCATAGCCCACGGTTTTTGGGGTGGGCCCAAGGCCCGGGCATGATTTTTATCAAAAAATCAATAGGGCTTCCCCAGATAGGCTGGGAGCGACCTAGTGTGGGCCGTTTTGGTTTTCTTGGATATTTGGTTGGCCAAACGGATAAAACGACACGAATGGGCCATTTATGGGCCAAATTAGTGTGCTATAGTCCCACTATTTTTGGGTTGGGCCATTTTCTAAAAAAATCGATGTCCCATAGCCCACAGGTTTTAGGGTAGCCCCGGGGTTCGGGCGTGATTTTGGCCAAAAATCAATCGGGCTGCCACAGGCAGGCTAAAAAGCGACCTAATGTGGGCCATTTTGGTTTTCTGGGTAGTTTTGTTGGTCAAACGGGTGACACAACGCGAACGACCTATTTTTGGGCCAAATCGATGTGCTATCGCCCATAGTTTTTGGGGTGGGCCTGGGATTCGAGCGTAATTTTTGTCGAAAATCGATCGGGCTGCCCCAGGCAGGATGGGGAGAGACCTAGTGTGGGCTATTTTGGTTTTCTAGGTAGTTTGGTTGATCAAATGGGTAAAATGGTGTTAATGGGTCATTTTCAGGCTAAATCTGTGTGCTATATCCCACGATTTTTTTGGTGGGCTCGGGGTCCGGGCGTAATTTTGGCGAACAATTAATTAGGATGCCCTATGCGAGGTTGGAGAGAGGCCTAGTGTGGACCATTTTGGTTTATTAGGCATTTTGGTTGGTCAAATGGGCAAAACAGCGCAAACCGAGCCATTTTTAGGCAAAAAAGGTGTTCTATAGCCTATGATTTTTGGGGTGGGCCTGGGGTCCTAGCATGATTTTGGCCAAAATTGACCAGGATGCTCCAGGAAGGCTGGGAAGCGGCTTATTATAGTCCATTTAGTTTTTTAGGTGGTTTGGTTGGTCAATACGGTTGAAACGACGTGAACGAGCCTTTTGGGGGCTAAATTAGTGTGTTATAGTCCGTGCATGATTTTATCAAAAATCAACCGGGCTACCTCAGGCAAGTTGGGGAACGGTCTAGTGTAGGCTATTTTGTTTTCTTGGGCAGTTTGGCATGTCAAACGAGGGAAACAACGCGAATGGGCCATTTTGGGACAAATCAGTGTACTATAACTCACGGTTTTTGGGATGGGCCTGGGGTTGGGGCATGATTTTTGCCCAAAATAAATTGGGCTTCCCAGGCAGGCGGGGCTATTTTGGTTTTCTGGACGGTTTGGTTGGTTAAAAGTTTTAAATGGTGAAAACGGGCCATTTTTGGGCCCAAATCGGTGTGCTATAGCCCACAGTTTTTGGAGTAGGCAAGGGGTCCATGCGTGATTTTGTCCAAAAATCAACTGGGTTTCACCATGTAGGTG